>JAWPEG010064501.1:211277847-211287898 GCA_035771395.1 Myotis vivesi | reverse complement strand
CAATGGCTGACATCTGGAATAGTATCAACAATTAAAATATAGATATATTAAAATAAAAATAATAAGATATTCAATTACCTAACTGGCTTGAGTGTAGATTAGCATAAAGCAAAGAGGATACTCTACTAAGGAGACCTAATAGGCAAGGGCAAGTTTTAATTTCACAGAAAACTTCAAAGCTATATATCAAAAACTAAAAAATATCAAAATGTTTTAAATCTAATACTTTCATTTCTAGAAATTTATATAAAATAGTCTTATGTTCTCCACGATGGCAATTTAAAATTATGTCAATCAATTGGTTGGAGCATTATCCTGATACGCCAAGTTTGCATGGATCTCCAGTCAAGGGCATATACAAGAAGCAACCAATGAATGTATCAGTAAGTGGAAAAACAGATCAATGTTTCTCTCTCTCCTCTCTCTCTCTCTCTCTCAAATCAATACATTTTAAAAGTAATAATTTCACGTTATTCAACAATCATACAAAAATTTCCAAACACAACTAGAGAAGAAAAAGACTGAAATACTCTAAAATGTTAATGGTATTTGGTGGAATATTTTCTTTATTTTCGAATTTAAGTTTACTTAACTTGCATTACCTTTAAAATGAAAAAATTTTTAATTAGAGTCTGCAACACAAAATGCATTTCTCCGACTTTGATTAAAACTATAATAAATGTACATAATTGTCATCAGATAAACCTGTCCGTGGAGTCAGTTTTGCTTTGTAAATTATGTCTGTCAATGGCTTATAAATTTTTTTAATTAAGGAATTATTTTATTTTTTAAAAATATATTTTTATTGATTTCAGAGAGGAAGGGAGAGGGAGAGAGAGATAGAAACATCAGTGATGAGAATCATTGATCGGCTGCCTCCTGCCCGGCCCCACTAGAGATCGGGCATGTGCCCTTGACTGGAATAGAACCCAGGACCTTTCAGTCCGCAGGCCGACGCTCTATCTACTGAGCCAAACCAGCTAGGGCAGCTTATAAATCTTTAATAAAGCTTTTCAAAATTACTAAAACAAATTTTAAAAAATAAATTTAAAACTTTACCCCTTTAAATGTCTTTATAATAATTGAAGCTCTTTTGAATATAAAACACAAATCTGAGAGATCACTGTTCAAATGCAGCAAATTTACAAGACTTTTTACAAAATACACACAAGTGCAAATATTCACTGTCAATACTAAACATGGAACCACTGTTGGGTTAATTATGTCCATGTGTATTTAAGAAAATAGAATACAGCAATGTAACAAGTAGTAGTTTAAACTTCATCTGCACTATTTCCCACTTTTATCACCAAATCCTAACCCTGTTACCATCTGCCGCTGGCAGAACTAATTTTCTGAACAGTTAATTTCTGATGATTCACCGTATAAAGTATGCCCTAATGTTTTCTTCATGTGCGACCAACTCCCCTTCCATCTCCATGGGTCTACACGTCACTGAAGCTTTCCACTGAGGGCCAGGGCTGCCTCCCGCCTCCATTAGTTCCAGCAACAGGTGGTTTTCTAGTCTCCATGGAATACTGGTTCACTGACCGGCAGTCCATCCTCAGCTCCTTCCTTTTCATTTGCTCAAGAAACAGGCCAGGAGGTGATTTTAGGAAATGTCGAAGGTTTCGCTCATCCCATCACCCTATTTTACCAGCACAGACGCCAGCTTTCAGAATTAATGTTACTGTGACCTGGCCGCATAGCTCAGTTGGATAGAACATTGTCTTCATATGCCCCCGGTGTAGGTTCAATCCCTGGTCAGGGCACACACAAGAACCAACCAATACATAAATAAGGGGAACAACAAACTGATACATCTCTCTCTTCCTTTCTAAAAAACAAACACACACCACACACACCAAAAAAAATCACTTTTACTGTGCCTCACTAGTGAACTTTGTGTACCCCCCCAAAGTTGACTATAAATAAAGCATTTTTGTGAATTAAGTATTTACCACTAGACCTCAACAAGAAATGAAAATTGGTTCCAGGACATACTCTCATTTGATTAGATGAGAAAAATTAAAATTTCCCCCAACTTTATGTGTTTTATTTAGACCCGGTTATTTCCACAAGGTGACAATGACTGGATCTATGCACAGGAAGGGACTAAAACTGAAAATGTCAGCATTAATAAAATCCCTAATCAATTTACAATTTTTATTGTGAGTATAAACTAGTAAAAGAATTATCAATGCTTAAAGGCACACCTGAAGTTTTAAACATTGATTCTATCTATTACATTATGCAGATGACTTAAAAACTAACCAAACTGACAAATTCTTCCTCAAGTACACATTCTAGTGCACTCGCTACCATGCTTTCAAATGTACAGAAAGTTGTTTAGGGAGGAGCCCTCTTATTTGTAAACTATGTGTTTGAATTTATTAAACAACGGTAAAGACCTTCATAAGGTCTGGGCCCCAAACTTGGCTGTTCTTTCTAAAGTGATACACCACTCCGCATCTCTTAATTAAGACGGACGAGATGATACATGACTATTCAAGTTTAAAGAATATTTCATCTGTTTCCTAAAGGCTCAAAAGGTGTCCTATATAAATTGCCATATTATAGGTTCCCTTTAAGAAGGCTATTGTCGCCCTGACCGGTTTGGCTCAGTGAATAGAGCGTCGGCCTGCAGACTGAAGGGTCCCAGGTTCGATTCCGGTCAAGGGCATGTACTTTGGTTGCGGGCACATCCCCAGTGGGAGGGGGGTGCAGGAGGCAGCTCATTGATGTTTCTCTCTCATCGATGTTTCTAACTCTCTATCCCTTCCTTCCTCTCTGTAAAAAATCAATAAAATGTATTAAAAAGAAGGCGGCTATTGTCATTCATTCTACTTCAGCTAAAACACAGCTCTGAGGAAGTTAAAAGAGGGAGTAGACTGGAAGGCTCATGAGGCAGTGCAGAAAGGTGCACTGGGGTCCTGGCTGGTGTGGCTCAGTGGTCGTCCTGTGCACCGAAAGGTCGGTTCAATTCTCAGTCAGGGCACAAGCCCAGGTTTCCAACTTGATCCCCAGGAGGGGTGTGTAGGAGGAGCCGAAACATGTCTCTCTATCCCTTTCCCTTCCTAAGTATTAATAAAAATGTATTTTGAAAATTTTCTGCCAAAAGTAACCTTATGCTTAAAACTTCCCAACTATTTGTAGATCTGCTGCTTCACGTACAAATTCCTAATTCAATGACTGACAAGCCCTGCTGGTACGGCTCAGCTGGCGGGAGCACCGCCCTGCACAGGTCTCGGGTTTGGGCATCGCCCGGTCAGGTCCATACAGGAAGCGGCCATTCTGTTTCTCTTACTTTGACCTCTCTCTTTTCCTCTCTCTAGAATCAATGAAAAACATGTCCTTGAAATAACAAGTGTTCTGTCCTGGCCGGTTGCTCAGTGGTTAGAGCACTGGCCTGCACACTGGAGTCTTGGGTTTAATTTCCAGCCAAGGCAGGTACCTGGGTTGCAGGTCTGTCCCTGTCCCCAGTCTGGGCGCATCTGGGAGCAACCAATTGATGTGTCTTTGTCACATCAATGTGTTTCTCCCTCCATCCCCTTCTACTCTCTCTAGGAATAAATGGAAAAAATATCCTCACTCCTCAGATAAGAATTAGAAAATAATAATGAGTGTTCTACAATCAATTATGGGTGAAGATAAGATCGACAAGGCTGGCTGTAACTGTCTACCGAACACAAATATGTGAAGATCAACTCTGACAGTCATTAACAAATATGCAGAAGTTAAGGCTTGAAAACCAACTACTATATTATTATTTGTGATTGGCATGTAGATAAGTTTTTCCAAAAAAGTCTTCATGCAGTTAAAAATATTAATCAGCTTCCTTTTTTCATTGCAACATTTATCTGTAACTGGGGTGAAGTTCAAATTTTGTTCCTGGCTGATTCTATGACTATATCGGAAAATAATTTTGCTGTAAGAAGATGGTTGTGCTTAAAAAACAGGAAAAATTCTGCTCCAGGTGTCACATATGCTAGATAGATCACTGCTCTATGGTCTCTTCCAATTAGGATTACTTACCCACATGGATTTATACCAAAAATCACCAATTGTCCACACATAAATTATAACTTTCAAGAGGTAATTGGATGGTCTTCCACTTTTAACTTGAGCCCTAGCAGCCATCTTTTGTTTTTTCCACATCAAAACTGTGCCTTCTAATTCTTTTTTTTTTTAAATATATTTTATTGATTTTTTACAGAGAGGGGAGAGGGATAGAGAGTTAGAAACATCGATGAGAGAGAAACATTGATCAGCTGCCTCCTGCACACTCCCTACTGGGGATGTGCCCGTAACCGAGGTACCTGTCCTTGACCGGAATCGAACCTGGGACCCCTCAGTCTGCAGGCCAACACTCTATCCACTGAGCAAAACCAGTCAGGGCTCCCACACAATCAACTACTATTTTGCCAATTTTCTATTAGGTAGTTTTATCTCCTGAACTAGAGGCCTGATGTACGAAATTCATGAAAGAGTAGGCCTTTCATCCCCTGGCTGCTGGCACCCAGCACCCGGGCTTCCCTCTCGGTCCTGGCTTCATTCGGAAGGTCGTCTGGTCTAATTAGCATTATTATGCTTTTATTATTATAGAAGATTGTTTCACTAGATTTTATAAGCCAACTTTTCCATTTTCCCAATCTTTCTCTGAGTCAGTTCCTTATCATGTGCCTAATTTTTTTCTAAACAAAATACTTTACAAAATGATAGGCTAGGAGGGGTATTTTCCACATAAACATAGGTGATAGAAGCTGTGCAAACCAGCCTGCTGCTGCTGTAGAGCAGAGAGCTAGAACTGTAACTGTCAACATCCCAAACTTCCTGTGATGCCAGCATTACATGATCAAGTGAGGCCGGAGAAACCCCCACCCACTTGTCTGGTCCTGGTCTTGGCCCCTCTTCCTGCCCACAGTAAGCCTTGCTCCACGCCTCTGCATCTCCTTAGATAGACCTCAGAAGAAAGGAACGATCGAAACAACCGAAGATCAACAGCACAGGTTAAAAGAAAACATACTCATCATGCGATCTAACTGCAGAAGACAATCACACCTAGTCGTCCTTAGGTAAAAACAGACAATAATCCACACAGAACAATTTCCAGTGGGGACGGGCTGGAACCCAACTCTTCCTTCAGGACAACAGGGCGGCTGGAGATGGTCAGCTCATGCAGGTAAGCGCACGCCATCAACTCACACCCAGTGTTCATAAAGCTCACTCTGGCTTTAAAGAGACGAGAAGATGAATGGGCTGAAAGTACCCTCTCTCCCTCCTGCACTTCAATGCGGCCTCCTGTCCACACCACCCAGCAATGCACTTTTCAAAAAGTCACCCAGGGGTCTGAGGTCCATTCAGTGGTTTGTGAGGTAAACTGTTTTCACACTAACACTAGACATTTCCTTTCTCATTCATTTTCTCACAAGGTGATAGCCATATACCAGAAGCTATCTGAAGTGCATAATGCGAGACAGAAGTAGCTGCTAAAAATCCAGCTTTTATTAAACCAAAATTTAAATGAGATTTTCAAAATGCAAAACAATGCCACTCTTCTCACTAACTTTTTTGTTTTGAAAACAGTTTTCATAAAAATGTTACTTATACCCTGGTCGGTATACTCGGTTGGTTAGAGTGCCATCCAATATGCCAAGGTTGCGGGTCCAATCCCCAGTCAGGGCACATACGAGAATCAACCACTGGGGTGGCTCAGTGGTTGAGCGTTGACCTATGAACGGGGAGATCACAGTTGGGGCACATGCTGGGTTGTGGGCTCGGTCTCCAGTGGGGGGTGTGCAGGAGGCGGTTGATCAGTTCTCTCTCCTCTCTCTCCTTCTCCTTTCTTGTTTAAAATCAATAAAAATATATTTTTTAAAAATCAACCAATGAATGCATAAATAAGTGGAACAAATCGATGTTTCTCTCTCAAATCAATAAATTTTTTAAAATGTTACTTATGTTCCCATGCAACGGATTATTTTCAATGCATTTTCAGCTTAAATTTCTAATAGGGTAAATATCAATAGATGTAATCCATAGATACCAAAGCTCTCTGTGATCCTTAACTTTGATGAACTGCAAGGAGTCAAAATCCAAAGTTTGAGAACTCTTACCCAAGGAGATGTTTAAGAATGGTCACTGCAGTGTTTGTCAGCAAAACAAGAGAAACCACCTATCCGTTTATCAACGGGGGAACCAGATAAATAAAATGCAATTTATTCAAAGGATGGCATATCACATAGCCATCACATAGCAGTTAGAACAAACTAAATCTTATTATATAGTATTAATGTTCGAGCAAAAAACCACATTGCCGAATATGTGCAATACACTACCCATGTGTATCAGGAACACAGAATAATGTATTTTGTTTAAGAACCACAGAGATTGATAATCCATTATTTGCCTCTGATGGGGAGTGGTGGGAGGAAGAAGGGGGCAGATATGTCCTTTTGGATTTAGAGAAGATTGATTAAAGGCTACAAATGCAATCGATGGATTAAAATATCCCATTATAAACTTCATTCATTCAACAAGGGAAGTGCACAAACATCGCAGAACACAGCGAAGAACTGGCCACGACTGATTTCGGATCTTTTTCACTCATCTTTTCATCTTTTACAACACTTACTATGTCTTGCCATAAAGTGCTGTAAATGGGTGTCTATGATACCCTCTCCTTTCTCATCTTCTTCCTACACCAGAAACTGCCCTGTTTGACCGGTGCTTCCAAGCTCCTTCCTCAGGCACAACTCTGCCCTGCGTTACCCACCCCCCCACCCCCGTCGTCTCTTTAAAATCTGCTTTTCCATACTTGCCTCCTCCAACATCTCCAGTTCTCCTCCGCTCACAGACCCCCGGGCTGGGCCACCACTCACCACGTCCACCACTACAAAGGCCCCGCACCGGTGCCCGCGACACTGCCGCCCACTCTTCCTTCCCTTCGTCCTCGAACCCTCACAGCCAAGCTTCCACAGACTTGACTTCCTACCTGATTCCACCTTCCCCATCACCACGCAGCCTTCAACTTCAGATCCCATTGCCCTAAAAAACTGTAGACACCTTTTTCTCCTGAGACCACAAAATAGCGTCTCCAGGTAACAGGCATGATGGGAGATCCGCATTCAAATCCCAGCATGCCCTTGGGCGCGTCATCACTTCTTTCCGCCCGCCCGTCTCCTCGTCTATAAGCGGGTGCCCAGGTAAGGCTAGAAATAGGAATCAGGTGTGTGTGGAGTGCCTGACAGCCCACAGAGGCTCACTGAACAGTGGCTCCTTCTCTCCCCTGCCTCAACTTCCTCCATGGCACATGGGGAGCGAGTGACCCCTGGATGTCTGCCTTCAGCGTTTGGATGCTTCCAAGTTTACGTCCTAGATGCCCAACTGAATGCCAACAATCTCCACGACTTTCAAATTCAAATTCAACCTGCTCAGAAGCCAAACACACATCCCCCACGACATGTGCTTCCCATGACTGCGTGACCGAGTTCATGGCGCCACCTCTCCCAGCACTTAGAACGTGGCCAAAGGTGCCCGCGAAGCCTGCGGATGCCAAGGTCCCTGGGGCCCACGTGCCCTCCTCTCCGTTCACACCAGACACGCCAAGCGCAGACTCTGAGCCCAACCCTCTGCCTCCACCACACAGGCTACCAATCAAGCGTCTTGACTGCGCCCCTCAACTTCCAGCCTTCAGTTTACCCACCGCCTGAAAAGGAGTCAGACACCTCAGACACGGAACCGTCAGCTCACAAACCACTGACCACCTCACTTCCCCGCGGTCCATCATCTGGGCACTTATCCCAGCAGCTGCCCCTCAATTGCTCTCTAACCATTTTCTCTTCTCAAGTCTTCGGTATTTCACAAAGGCCCAACAAAGCTCTTCCATCCCATGTTAGAACCATTCCCTGTCGGTGTGGCCAGTGGGCTGGAGCACTGTCCCGTATGCCGAAAAGTTTTGGGTTGAATCCTCGGCAGGCCCGGTACGGAAGGCAACAGATGGACGTGTCTGTCTGTCTGCCCCTCTCTCCCTCCCTTATTGGACAGGCTCCCGGGGGCAGATCCTCAGGAGGGCCACTGGGGGTGGCCCCCGCGTCAGGGCACAGCTTCACAGCTGAGCGGGCACCTGAAGCCTGCAGTAAAGACAGACTCGGGAGCCTGGGGTCCAGACAACGCATCGGCCACTGCTCGTGAACGGGGAGAACAGAAACGCGGTGAGCGAGCAGGCCCACGGTGGATCTCGCACTCCGCCAACTCCTCCAGAGTGGAACTGACCACAGAACACCTAACAACGCAATGGAAGTTCACCAAGACCAGGAACGGAAGCGAAAATCATTTGAGGAAAACGAGCAAACCTCAAATTCTTATTTTGTACACTTAAAAAGGATAAAATACCATCTCCCTTTTTCATGACGTCTATATCATTCCTACTTTCGATTTTTTTTGAGTAAAAACTATAGTCATCACACTTTTTCAGAACATGAGAGCCTTTTCTTAATAACTTCCCTAATGCCTACATCAGAATTAAGTACTTCTGATTTAAAAAAAAAATTTTTAGAGAGAGAGGAAGGGGGAGATAGACACTGATGTGTGCCACCTACTTCTGCGCCCACTGGTTGATTCCTGTTCGTGCCCTGGCTGAGCCTGGTCGCACGGAGCCGACGTTCTAGCCAACTCAGCCAATGAGCCACCCAGCCAGGGCATAGATACTTCTGATCTTAACACACTAAAAACTGCCATTAAAACTCTTCAGTAAGTGGTCGTTCTCTCCCGCCTGGAGCACACCCTGCCTTCCCTCTCCTTCCCCTGGGCATGCACCTCCTGAACTCTCAGGGACCCCGCCAGACGAGCCCGCTCGCCCCCAGCCCGTCTCCAAGGCCCCCTTCGCTGCTTCTTCCCTGAGCCACTCCTGCCTCACGGCCACAGCTTTAAGGAATGGACGCTCAAGATAAAAACAGCAGCCCTGGCCGGTGTGCTCAGTGGGCAGAGCGCTGGCCTGCGGACGGAGGGGTCCCAGGTTCGATTCCGGTCAAGGCCACACGCCTGGGTTGCGGGCTCAGGCATGCACCCGTGATTCCCTCTCATCACTGATATTTCTGTCTCTCTCCCCCTCTCCCTTCCTCTCTGAAATCAATGAATATGTATTAGAACACAATAACAGATAATAAATAAAAAACAATAAAAAAAACCTGTGAGTTTTTATCTTGGAAAGAAATGTGCTCATCCTGTTTCGGAAGCCGGCGTGCCGGTTGTCAATCCTCGTGCCTTCAGCAGGCACCTGCCCAGCACCTGCCGGCGGTGCGTGCGGGGGGCGGGGAGGGGCTGCCGGCCGCAGGGGCCCGCCTTCCAGCCCTGACCCTCGGAGCCTCCGTACAGGCTCTGGCCACCAACAGGAGGAACCGTCAGTGACCCCGCAGGAGACGGACGGCGTCCAACCGGGGCGCTGCGACCCCCACTCACACGGCCTGACCGTCACCTGTACCCGCAAACACGCTTTCAGGAAGGGGGTGCGCCCCCCCGGGAGACACAGCCCGCCCGGACCCGCTAAGGGCCCCGGGAGGACAGCCCGCTTCCAGCCCGGCCCCCGGTCCCCAGTCCCGGCCAGGCCGGGGAGACCGGGAGCCCCGTCAGACGCCCCCGACCGCCGCGCCCCGCGCCCCGCACCCCGCGGCTGCACTCAGGCACCGGCCCGCCCTCCCCACCCGGGGGCCTGGGGCTGAGAGTGGAGCCCAAGGCGGCGGCGGCGGCCGGGCCCGGGGAGGTCTCCGCCGGCTGAGGCTCGGAAGGCCGGGCGGACGGGTGCCGAGCGGCGGACTCGCGCTTCCCGTGCAACTTCGGGGGTCACGCTGGGCTCCGGAGCCCCCGGGGTGCGGCGTGCGCGGCCGCACAGGACCGGGGACCCCGTCTGTCCCCCGGGGGCGCGGGGCCGGAGGCAGGAGCAGCACCCCCGCGCCTCCCGCCCGGGATCAGAGTCCAGCGGCCGCGGCCGAGCGCGAGAGCCCGGGCCGCTCCCGCCCCGCCTCCCGCCTCCGTCCCCCGTCCTCCGCGCCGA
>JAWPEG010064501.1:211217300-211247668 GCA_035771395.1 Myotis vivesi | reverse complement strand
GGGGGTGACCCAGCCCGCAGGGGGTGCCCAGCCCACAGGGGGTCGCCCAGCCCGCAGGGGGTCGCCCAGCCCGCAGGGGGGTGACCCAGGCCGCAGGGGGGTGGCCCAGCCCGCAGGGGGGTCGCCCAGCCCGCAGGGGGTGACCCAGCCCGCAGGGGGGTGACCCAGGCCTCAGGGGGGTGGCCCAGCCCGCAGGGGGGTGGCCCAGGCCGAAGGGAGCCCCCTGGGTCTAGCTCCCTGCGTTGTCCGTGGACAGAAGAGCCATCCAACCAGCAGGGGGCGCCCGCCCCCTTGTCCGCACGCGGCCGCCCGGGTCCAGGGCAGCCTCCCGCCCGCGGCCTGAGTGCGGGTGTGGCTGGCGGAGAGGCCCCGCCCCCGAGGCCTCGCTCTCAGCGCCCCCCCACCCCTGCCCCCGGGTCCCCTCTTGGAGCTGCCCGGGTGCCGCTCACTCTCCCGCAGTGACGCGCGGGTTCCGGGGAGACACAGCCCGGGAGGGAGGACGGACAGACCGACGACCTGGAAGGTGAGGGGGTGGGTGGGGGGGTGGGGGGGACGACACACACCAGGGACCGAGACTGAAGCCGTCGGCGCGGGGCGCCCGCGGGAGAGCCGGGCCGGCGCTGGGCTCCGGGGCAGCTGCCGAGGGCGAGGGGCCGGCGGGCGGACCAGGCACCCGTGTCTCCTGTGGGTCCTGCGCAGCGTGGGGCAGGGGCGGATGTGACCCGAGCCCCATTTTTAAGAGCTGGTGTCCCCCGACCTCGTGGCCCAGTGGTTGGGCGTCCACCTAGGAACCCGGAGGTCAGGGTTCGATTCCCGGTTGCGGCTCGAGCCCCAGTGCGGGGCGGGCGTGCAGGAGGCAGCCGATCCATGATCCCCTCTCATCACTGATGTTCCTATCTCTCTCTCTCCCTCTCCCTTCCTCTCCGAAATCAATACAAATATATTAAAAAAAAAAAGATGGTGTTGACTTTGGTGTGGGAGCCAGGATACCCCAGGAGAGATGGGCCTGCAGAGGGCGACAGAGGGAAGTGGCCACGTGGGGAAGCAGAGCCTTAGGATTTGCCCAGGGACCCAGGGATGGGGGGATCCAGGGATGGGGGGACCCAGGGATGGAGGGATCAGGGATGGGGGGACCCAGGGATGGAGGGACCCAGGGATGGGATAGGAGGGATCCAGGGATGGAGGGACCCAGGGATGGGGGGATCCAGGGATGGGGGGACCCAGGGATGGGGGGACCCAGGAATGGGATAGGAGGGATCCAGGGATGGAGGGACCCAGGGATGGGGGGATCCAGGGATGGGGGGACCCAGGGATGGGGGGATCCAGGGATGGAGGGATCCAGGGATGGGATAGGAGGGATCCAGGGATGGGGGGATCCAGGGATGGGAAGGAGGGCCAGGAGGAGAAGCAGAAGAAGGCTCTGGGCCTGGGTGCGAGTCCTGCTCTATTACTTACTGGGAGCTCTGCTGGGGGAGGAGTGGTGTGTGGGCTTCACAGACGCCTCCCAGGCAAAGGTCATGCGCGCCCGCTGTCTGGCTTGGCCATCCGTCCGTTTCCAGTCCCCCGCTGGCTCTTGGCAGCCGAGTGCTCCAGCCAACTTCATTTCCTGGTGTGCCAGCCTGCTCCTGACTGCCTCCCGCTGGGCCTCCTGGCCGGCGTGGGAACCTAGTCAGTCTCCCCACCATGTGGGGGGGGCAGGGGGCGGAGGAGAGGGGGAAGGAGGCCCGGAGGAAGGAAGCTGCTGCTACCAGTCAACCCAGAAGGCTTCTCAGGCCACGGGTAACGCCGTTTAAAGGGTTGACTCCTCCACGTTAGGGAATGGCCCATCTTTGAAAGGCAACCAACCACCACCTGCAACTGCTTCTATTTTATTTGTTTTTATGTTTTTATTGATTTCAGAGAGGAAGAGAGAGGGAGAGATAGAAACATCAATGATTGGCTGACTGCACGCCCCACACTGGGAATGAGCCCGCTCGCCACCCGGGCATGTGCCCTGAGCGGGAATCGAACTGTGACCTCCTGGTTCATAGGTTGATCTTCAGCCACCGAGCCATGCCAGCCGGGCCTTGCAAGAGCTTTTAGAAAGTTACTGGATGTATCCTCCCCCAGACAGAGGAGGCCTTGCTCTCAGGAGCCATGAAACCCCGCTCACTGGAGACTCAGCGAACACGGACTTCCATTCATTCATTTGACAAATTTTTATTTGTTTCAGGCACCGTGGTAGGTGCTCCAGGCAAGTGAAATATAAAGATACAACTCCCGCTCTCAGGGAGCCTAAGAGAAGAAACAGACGCTGGAGGGAGACGTGGAGGGGCCGCTGGCTCTCACAGCTGGCTGGGGAGGCTTTATGGGAAAGGGCACATCTGGACCAGGTAGGAACGAGGTGGAAGGGGCAGGTGGGGGTGGGGGGGTGGCAAAGGAAAAGGTGTAGGGGCGAGGACAGCTGGAACAAGTGCCCAGGGTGACCCCACAGGGGGAGAAGGAACTCAGCTTAGGACAGGCAGGAAGTCTTCGATGCTGGACAACGGCTTTTCAGCCAGATGTTTTCTGGGAACGTCTGGGGTCATTCCTTCTGAAACAAGGCCATTGCAGGGAGCAGGCCCCGTGGTTCCGAAACCATTGCCAAGCCCAGGCAGGTGTAGGATTTTGACTTCTCTTCGTCATCCGTCCCAGCTGATGGAATTAGCAGTGAACTTGAATCAAACCCAGCATCAGGCTGAAAAAAGAATTAATGGGCCTGTTTTTTTCTCTCTTCTTCACCCCTTTTCTGACCTCCACCCTGAGAGGATAATTAAAGGAAAGAAAATCTCTATTTCATTGTGAATGTCTTCCACCATTATTATGCCTAATTTTTTTTTAGGTCATAAAGACTTTGATGAACAGTCGCTGACATCCGCCTCACACCATAATAAGGGGATTTCTGAATTTTCATGTAGAGCTAATGTCCTGAATTAAAAAATAAGTCATACTCTATTAATACAACATTGGCAGATGCCCAAAGCTTTTCTTTAAAAAAAAAATCTTTTTTAAAATTGATTTCAGAGAGAGGAGGGGAGAGGGAGAGAAAGAAACAATCATTGATCGGCTGCCTCCTGCACGCCCCCTGCTGGCTGGGGATCAAGCCTGCAAACCTGGCATGTGCCCTGATGGGGAATTGAACCAAGACCTCCTGGTTCAGGTCGACACTCAACCACTGAGCCACACTGGCCAGACTAGAAACTGTATCCTATATAATAAAAGGCTAATATGCAAATAGACCGAATGGCAGAACAACCGAACAACCGGTCGCTATGACGTGTGCTGACCACCAGAGGGTGTGCACACAGACCATGGTGGGCGTTGGCCACGGCGGGAGGGTGGAGCAAGTGAGGTGGGCAACAGACCAAGGCGGGGCGCTGTTTGCTGTCATCAGGGCGAGCCTCTGGTGGTTACTGAAAATTCTTTGCTCCTGCGTGCTGTGGTTTCACCTGGTGCTCACACCTGCTGCTGGAGCCCGTCACTGGCCCCAATAGCTCAGCGCCATCAACGGGTGTGAGCAGCAGCCATGAGCCCCGATCGCCCCTCAGGGCTTCTCTACCTCCCCCTGCTCCTGAGAGGCGATCGGGGCAGCAGCTGCCGCTGCTTGCACCCAATGACAGCACCAGCACTGGCCCCGCTTGCACCCGCTGCTGGTGCAGGCCCCAATCACTCTGGGGAGCGGCGGCAGCAGGAGAGGGGCTGCTGGCAGACAGGGGACTGGAGGCCACAGGGGGAGGGGCCAGGCAGGGGCACAGAGGATGAGCCAAGACCCACCCCTGTGCCACAGTTCCTTTCAAGGTGCACGAATTCGTGCACTGGGCCCCTAGTATTTAATAATAAAAAACTGAAACATTGGGAAGATGGATAAAAAACAGCTGTTGCCCTAGCTGGCTTGGCTCAGTGGATAGAACATCAGCCTGTGAACTGAAGGGTCCCAGGTTCAATTCAGGTCAGGGCACATGCCCGGGTTGCAGGCTGGATCCCCACTGTGGGGCTTGCAGGAGGCAGCCCATCAATAATTCTTTCTCATCATTGATGTTTCTATCTCTTTCTCCCTCTCCCTTCCTCTCTGAAATCAATAAAAATATATTAAAGTCCTAGCTGGCTTGGCTCAGTGGATAGAACATCAACCTGCAGACTAAAGGGTCCCAGGTTTGATTCTGGTCAAGGGCACATGCCCAGGTTTCGGGATTGATCCCCTGTAGGGGACGTGCAGGAGACAGCTGATCCATGATTCTCTCTCATCGTTGATGTTTCTATCTCTCTCTCCCTTCTCCCTTCCTCTCTGAAATCAATGTATATTTTTAAAAACATATTTAAAAAAACCCAGCTCAGTCGTACAGGGCTGGTGGCTTGTAACCCTGTGAGTAGCCGGGTACAGATCCCATTTAAAACTGCGTCTATTTAAGACAGATGCTTCCCAGGGTCATTTTGGGATGGGTCGGAGCCCCCAGGCCATGGGTCAATGACTGCGCCCCCCGCCTCCCCCATTTCAGAGCATGGACGCGAGTCAGGTCAGGCTTGTTTGCTGAGGAGTCAAAGGCAAGGAGCGGGTCAGGCCCCGCTTCCCTCCGCGCTGGCGCCGCGTGTGCGTGAGCCGCTGGCGCCGCTCGTCCCGCGGCTCAACAGGTGGCCCCGGTAAACGCTCCCGTCCCCGCCAGCCGCCCTGGGGGACGCCTCGCGTTTGGGGATCCGGGGAAGACCCAGGCGTCGGGGCAGCGAGGAGGTGTGAGCGAGAGGCGGTCAGGGGCGCGCGGCACCAGCCTCCGGGAGCGCGGGGCCCGGTCCGGCCCGGCCCGCCGGCGCCCGCGGCGGAGAGCAAGGGGGGGACCTGCGGGCAGCGGCGGCCAGCGCCCGGGTCCTGCGCCGCCCGCGGTCGCTCCTACGGTGGCCGCTCCTCCTCCGAGCAGCCCCGGCTGCGTGCGACCCCGGGAGGAAGCTGCCGCCCCCTTCTTTCCACTCGCCCCCGCCCCCATCTGTCCATCCGTCCGTCCGTCCGCCCGGTCCACAGGGCCTACCGTCCGCCGGGCCCAGGGCTGGACACGGTCGGGGGCGCCTTCCTGCCTCTCCCGGCCCCGGTGGGCGCGGCCGCGGGGCGGCTTTCACCGCCGAAAGGTCCAGAAACCCAGCTCGGAACCCGCAGGAGGCGGCCCTGGCGGGGCGGCCGGGAGCGCGCGTCTGCGGGGCCGCGCGGGGTCCCGGGGTCCGCCGCCCGGAGGCCGCGCCGCTGCCCGCCCGGCCCCTCCTTCCCCCTCCCCGGCGGGGGGCGCGCGGCGGCTGCGTGCGGGGAGGGAGGGGCCAGCGGGTTTGAAAGCGCCCGGGCCGCGCGGGGAGCTCGCTGGTCCCGCCGCCGCGCGGATCGAGTTTCCGCAGCTCCGGGCTGAGCGGGGCTCCTCCCGCCGCCGCCCGCAGGGCGCCTGCAGCCCGGTTAGGGGCGCCCCGAGCCCGCGCGGACCGGCGCCGCGATCGGGGACCCGGGACCCGGGCACCGGCCCGCCCCCCGGCCGCTCCCCGCCAGCCGAGCGCTTCCCCGCGCCCCCGAACGGGGCCACGGTCGTCCGCCGCCCGGGCAGCACCGGGGCGGGGCCCGCGCCCTGGAAGGGGCCGGGCGACCCGCCGAGGAAGAACTTGTTGGGGGCGGGTCCCGGCGCCGGGCGCCCGGGGCGGCCGCTATTGTCTGCGCGCGCTCGGCGGGGCCGGGCCGGCGGCGGCGGGAGGAGCCCGGGCCGGAGCCCGAGCGGGAGCCGGAGCCGGAGGAGGAGCCGGCGGGCGCGATGCCGGCGGCGGCGGGGGACGGGCTGCCGGGCGAGCCGGCGGCGGGGGGCGGCGGGGCCGGCGGGGACGCGGCCCGCGAGGGGGGCTGCCTGCCCGCCTGGGTGAGCGGCGTCCCCCGCGAGCTGCTGCGCGACTTCCAGCACCACAAGCGCGTGGGCCACTACCTGGTGGGCAGCCGCAAGCTGGGCGAGGGCTCCTTCGCCAAGGTGCGCGAGGGGCTGCACGTGCTGACCGGCGAGAAGGTGAGCGCGCCGCGGGCGGGGGGTGTGGGGGGTCCCGGCGGCGGGGTCCCGGCCGCCCGCCCCGCCTTCCCTCTCGGGCGGGAGGAGGGAGCGCCCCCGGCGCGCAGGCCCGGCGCCGGGCCCTGGCCTGCTCCGCAGGGTGGTCTGGAGTCAGTTGTGGGGTGGGGCTCCCCCGGGAAGCCGCCCGCCGCCCCTTGGCTCTGGGACAGCGCCGCCTGGCGGACACCGGCGCGGATGGGGGGCTCGGCTCCGGGCTTCGGGCTGGAGATGGGGGGAGAGGCCGGAGCCAGGGCGGGAGTGCGCGCGCGCTCTTGGGGAAGGACGCAGGGAGGTGGGGGGGGAGCAGCCAGCCCTGGGGGGAGCCCAGAGCCCGAGCCCCCACCGGGGCCCCGGGGAAGGGGGGGCCTCCTCTCCACCAGCACGCCGGCGGCTGGAAGTTTTCCCGCCGAGGGGCCCCCCGCCCCGCCCCCACTGCCTGCGTGGAAGGACCCGCTCGGCAGGTCCTCAAGTGCAGGCGCCCGGGCTGCAGGGCTGGGAGGCGTTCTCAGGCTTCTGCGGGAGGAGAAGGCAGAGGAAGAACACCCCCCATTCCCCACCCCCACCCCCCATTCCCCACCCCCACCCTCCACCCGGGGCGCCGCCTGGAGCCGCGCGACCGGTCAGAAGTTAGTTGGTGCGAACTCTTGCCGGGCCGAACTCTTGCCGGCGGGGCCCGGGTGGACCAAGTGGTAACTTAGATCCGTGCAGAGAAGCCCGAGAGGTGATGACTTCCGAGGTGAGCGCAGGCCCAGGTCACCCCATGGGAGCCACTGGCCCCAAGCTCAGGTCCACCCAGGCTCCAGGCCTCCAGGCTGGGGTGGGGTCCTCCCCTCCTGCCTGGGGTGGTGGCTGCTGTGGCCCAGAGCCCAGGAGGCGTCCGCAGTATAGTATGGGGGGTGGGGGGTGGGCAGGGTGTCTGTGGGCTCCCTACCCTCCTTGCCACCTGGGACCTGGGATTCTGTGCCCAGCTGGGAACCGCTGGGGACGCTGTGCGGGGTCCTCTGACCGCAGCGTGAGGTGCCGGCCCTTCCGCCTGTCCCCACGCTTCCCTCCCCTGGCTTTGGGTCCCTCCTGGGTTCCCCACTGAGCCCCGGAACCCCTTGCACTTGCGTGCAGGCCTCCTCACCCTGGCTGTCTGCCCGGTGTTCCTGCAGCCTTTGTGCTGGGAGTGGAGTGGGGTAGAGCGAGTTCTCGAGACAGTGCCTCTCGCTGGAATTTCCGTCTGAAAGGGAGCAGCGCTTCAAAGCAGGCGCAGTCACAGCAAAACGCAGGCCTCGCTCTAGTCCGGGAGGGAGGGGGCTCATTCACAGGTTGGTTCCCAGCCCCCAGGACCACCTCGTTCCCTTCCCCCTGAGGCCCGGCCTAAACCCAGGGGCTCACTGCCCATGGTCATCGCTGTTTGAGATCCTGTTGGCCAGGGAGGTGGAACTTCATTCTGGTTCCAAACGTGTAGGATTCAGGCTGCTTGTGTGTGTTCCTCGTGGAGCGTGGCAAGGGGAGGCGGGGCTTTAAGCCGACAGCAAGGGGCCAAGTCCCTGGCGAGGGGACATGACCTCGCCGGCGCGCCAGGCTGCCTCTAGCTTCTCCCACTCCCCCATCCATCGAGGTCTGTCCTGGTGCCCGCTCCTCCCTGCGGTGCTTTTGCTCCATGACTGGGGGCTGTTGGCACTCAGCGCTCAGTCCCTACCTGGCTGCTTGGTTCCAGGTCTCAGTGCTGGGCACACTGGCAGGCAGGGAGCTCCTGCCCAGACGGGGTCGAAATGAGGAGCCCCCTGCAGCCCAAGAGCCCCCCTTCCTCCCTTGTGAGTCTTTCTTGAGCGACCCGTCTGGCTTCGCCTGGCAAGGGCGGGCCTGGGAGTGGCTGTGAATGACTGTGCTGGGCCCGAGGTCCATGTGGTGAGGGACGGTGGTGCTTAGCGTAGGAGGAGGCGGACGACTTCCCTGCCCGGCTCCTTCCCAGCCTCGGCGTCGTGAGGATCCTGAGAAACCTGGGTCTTCCCTCCCGTAATTGCCAGCTTTCAAGAAACAGTGGGTGTCGCTCAGCTTTTATCCCCACCCAGCACCTCTGGTGCGCGACTAGCAGATCTGGGGCCTGGCAGATGGTGGAGGTGAAAATGCTGGTGTGCGTCTGTGGCTCTGCCCCGAAGGAGCACCGAGTTCACAAGACCCCCCATCACCCCCCCCCCCCATTCGGAATGTTGTCTCATTGAGGCCAAGACAAAGGTGAAGTCACCCTCACGTACCTGCTGCCTTTCAGTCTCTTTAAAAGGTGAGCTATGCCCGGCCAGCGTGGCTCAGGGGTTGAGCGTCAGCCTATAGACCAGGAGGTCACGGTTTGATGCCTGGGATTCTGGGCTCGATCCCCAGTGGGGGGCGTGCAGGAGGCAGCCAATCAGTGATTCTCTCTCATCATTGATGTTTTCATCTCTCTCTCTCTGAAATCAATTTATATATATATATATATATATTTAAAGGTGAGCTATTAAGAGGGGTTTCCCCGGGAGGAGGGCTGCTCAGGTGAGCCACGCAGGGGGAGGCCTTGAGTGACAGAACCAAGGTGGCCTCTCACCCCAAGGGGGTGTACTTTGTGGAGAAAGCACCTCGCTTTTCTCTTTTCCTTTTCTAAAGGACATAGACCGTAGTGGGAGAGGAAGTAAGTCATGGACACTGTAGTAAGAAATAGACGTATGCCCCCATGGCCACCCCTGACAGGATCCAGGGCAAAAAGTTGGAGGCGGGGAAGGAGAGAGTGTGTGTGTGTGTGTGTGTGTGTGTGTGTGTGTGAACTTAGTGCACTTTTCCAAAAAGACGGGCGGAACCCTCCATGGCTTGCCGGGAATGACGAGTCAGGTGACCAACAGCCGCTTTTCTGGCCTTCACTGCAGGCTTCAGTCTCATCCTAGTTCTAAGAGGCTGCCTTTTCCACCGCCGCCTGCAGGACAGGGTTTTGCCTGCTTTTCCTCTGAACTTGTTTGTGTGGAAGTTACTTGAGTCTGGAGGGCCCAGCTGCCGCTTGGAGAGAAAGGAGGCCTGTGGCCGCGACTGGCTTTGTACTCCAGCTTTGAGGTGAAGCAGGCTCTGCTCATGTGGCTTTAAAAACGGAGAATTCCCTCGGTCATGTGGCACTCGTAATTGGCACGTTCTCAGTCAGGGCTGAGTGTCTTTGACTGAACCTGGGTTGACGATTGGAGGAGGGAAAATGATCAGAAAATCAGATTTTGAAAAGTATTCTCCGTGGCTTTGAGCCCGAGAGCCAAGTTGCTGAGCAGGAGTATCGGGTGATGACTTTGAAAGACCCAGAGAGGCTGTGCTCCCCGCCCTGACATTGGCTCCTGGTGCCTGTGACGTGCAGAGTTCGGGCACGTTTAGGACATAAAAAAATCGCCGGAGGGTCTGTTTTTATTGATTTGAGAGAGAGAGAAACATTGATGTGAGAGAGAAACATCGATGAGTTGCCTCCAGTATGCATCCTGACCAGGGGTCGAACCCGCAGCCTAGGTCTGTGCCCTGGCTGGGAGTTGAACCTGCCACCTTTTGGTGGACCAGATGATGCGCAACCCACTGGGCCACCCGGCCAGGGCTCTTGGTACATTTACAGAATAACGGATACAGTGTAGTTGGAAGGGCTCATAGAGCGCACAGGTGTGTCAGGAATAGAGCGGCTTCCTAGGGAGAGCAGCCGGTGCCACGGTTACCTTCTGCAGATGCACTCTCTCTAAGACGCCGCGTGGGTGGATGGCCGGGTTGGTGAAGGTGTGTAAGTGTTTTGTTCTAACCTTTGGTTAAAAACAGCCTGTTTATTACTTTCCTTGGCGCGTGCTGCTTGGGGACTAAAAATAGAAGCTGCCGCTCAGTAAGTCGCTAATAGTGCTGGTGGCTCACGCGCCGCTACCTGGCGGGAAGGAGTTACTAAAAATACCGCGTGGGCCGAGCCCGCAGGAAACACGACTCACTGTAGCCGTGGCCTTTCGGCAGATCTGTTTTTAGCAAGTGTTTCTGCAACAAACAGGTGCTGAATCCTGTGTTTTCATTTGTATTTTTTATGCTAGAAATTGCGGGGTAGCAGCTCCGAGGAACGAGACCTGTGTGGGGACCTGGAGGCTCCCAGCATCCTCGGTGGCTCCTGGCCAGCAGGGCCGGTGGCCTTGGCACTCCCCCTCCCCACCCCTTCTCTCTGCAGTGCTTGTGAGTGACGGGGCTGGCACTGCCCATCACGGGGGCTCTTAGTGCTCATTGGCACCCAGGCCCTCGAACCTCAGAAGGTGCCAAGTCCACACGCGTGCTGGGTGCCGCCCGACCGGATGCCGCACGGCAGGCTCCAGTGCCGGGTGGCGGTCATCCTCCCAGAGGTCACCCCCAGAAGGCGTGAGGGGTGGCGGCTGCGTCCGCCCCAGGAGGTGGGAGGCCAGTGCCCTCTGGGGGTGGGGGGGCAAGTGTCATATAACCTGGGAGTAGACACCCCTCTCGATTATCCATGGTCACTGAGCAACCTGCTCTCCTGGCTGATGGGAACCCGCAGGTCACCCGTGGCCTGGCCTTACACCCCCGCCCCCCCCCCCCCATCCTGGGCTCCAGCCACGGCCAGGTGCTGCCTGGAGTTACACGCTTTCGGGTGGGCGCTGCTGGCTGGGAGGATGGACGTAGGAAGGAGGGGACCCCCAAGGCCCAGCAGGCTGATGCCTGTGCGAGGCGGAGAGCGCGTTGCCTGTCCTTGGCTACTGCTGCCCGCGAGCGTGTCGTGTTCGTGGTTCACTAGGGTCCTCTGGCCGTTCCCCCTCAGAGCCTGCAGGGGCCCCGGGCGGGAGACACGGGCCTGCCCTGACGAGGTTCCCACTGACCTCCTCTTGTCTGTTGCTGGGGCTGCCGTGACAGTGCCCACCGACCGGGGCACTTAAAACAATAGAGACGTGCCCGGCCGGTGTGGCTCAGTGGTTGAGCATTGACCTACAAACCGGGAGGTCAGGGTTCGATTCCTGATCAGGGCTGTGGGCTCGATCCCCAGTGTGGGGCGTGCAGGAGGCGGCCAGTCAATGATTCTCTCACCATTGATGTTTCTCTCTCTCCCTCTCCCTTCCTCTCTGAAAGCAATAAAAATATATTAAACAAACAAACAACAAATAGAGACTTATTCTCTCAGGGCTCTGGAGGTCAGAAGTCCCCAAACAAGGACCCCACTGAGCCCTCCTCCTGGAAGGCTCGAGGGGAGAACTCTGTCCGGCTTCCGGTGGCTGCCAGCAGTCCTTGGCTTGTGGCTGCATCACTGCAGCCTCTGCCCCTGTCCACGTGGCTCTTCCCTCTGTGGTCGCCTGTCTCCAGAGCTCCTCCTTCCTAGCAAGGACACTGGTGATAGGATTTAGGGCCCACCCTCATCCAGTGGGACCTCATCTGAGCTTGAGGACATCTGCAAAGGCCCCATTTCCAATAAGGTCACACTCACAGGAACGGGGGCTCGGACTTGAACGTGCCCTTTGGTGGGACACACTCTGATCCACATCACCTTCCTAGGTGGTTAGGATGGTGTTGCCGGTGACTTGCTGGCACACAGGCCTTGAGGGGGAGGCCAAGGGGGTTTAGGTAATGAATTCAGGAGGAGCATCTCGGAGGGGAGGGGAGGAGGAGGAGGAAGGACCAGGAGGGGAAGGAGGAGGAGGAGGAAGGACCAGGAGGGGAGGAGGAGGAGGAGGAAGGAGAAGGAGGGGGGGGAGGAGGAGAAGGAAGGAGAAGGAGGGAGGGAGGAGGAGGAGGAAGGAGAAGGAGGGGGGGAGGAGGGGAGGGGGAGGAGGAAGGAGAAGGAGGGGGGGAGGAGGAGGAGGAGGAGGAGGAAGGAGGAGAGGGAAGCAGCACTGCTCAGAGGGGGAAGCTAGGCTCCAGGGCTGTGTGAAGGGAAGGCCCTGCCGCCCCAGGTGAGCCCTGGACCTCAGATGCTCCTTCAGAGGTGGAGGCAGCTGAGGGGACTGGCCTTTGCACCTCTGCAAGCCCCTCGCTGGATGGGGCTGCCCGGAAGGGACATGGCTGAACAGGCAGTTTCTGGGCCTGCGAGCTCTTCAGCTCCCTAAACGCAACCTGGGCTGTGGGTCTGGCATCCACCACTCCCTGAGAGAGACAGGGCCAGGCCCGGAGCCTTCCCCGTGTCCAGCCCAGTCCCATAATGAAGGTGGGCAGCTCCCCGCCCCAGCCGCCCACCCAGGTCCCTCTCTACCGCGTGGGGAGCCCAAGGTCTGGGTCCCACCCCCGGAGCCCTGGAGGTCTTCTGGCCCCACGTGGCTCTAGTTGGGCTCCCGGCTCCCCGTTGTGGGGGCACTTCCAGGGCAGGTGGGGTGTCTGTGCGTCCTCTCAGGGATGTTGTGTGGATCGAGCTGGGCTAACTGGTCGACCTGACCGTGTTCCTGGCTCGGACGGTGGGGCTCTCCTGGAGAGACCCTCCCTTTAAGGCGCAGGAGCCACACTGGCTGTGGACGCGAAAGGCACCGAGTGTCACTTCCAAAACTCGAATATACCTGTGGCCAGACGGGTCTGAAGGGCCCTAGAGCACTAAGTACTGGGTAAAAGAGACTCGCGTTTATTTTAAGAACATGTACGTTTAAGTAATTAAAAGGAAGTATTTAAACTTTTATTCTTAAAGTAGTTATAGCTGGCCCCGGGAAAATGACGTATATTAGCTGACGTGTATCTGCCTTTAACGAAACGCGCCCCCAGGAGCCTGGCGGACGGGAGCCCACGGCTGGTTATCGGAGAGAAATGGCTGCTCCCGTGCGCTCGGCGCCGGATGGAGTGGCTCCCCGTGACACGTTCGTCCCGATCTGGGAAGAAAGGTCTCAGGGAAAGAACCGCGCGCTCCCTCCGGAGGGAGGAGCCGGCTTCCGTGGGTGGGACTGGGCTGAAGCCCCAGCTGCCGCTCATGAATGGGGTTTGCACTGCGGTCCTGGGGGCCCAGCCCTACAACCCAGACGTGCTTCCCCAACAGGCCTTGCCCCTCGCGCCACTCAGGTCGATGTTCAACGGGAACCGAGGCATCGTTGGTCTGATTCAGTGGTTCTCAACCTCCTAACGCCGTGACCCTTTCATACAGCTCCTCATGTGGTGGTGACCCCCAACCATAAAATTATTCTCGTCCCTACTTCATCACTGTCATGTTGCTACTGTTATGAATCGTCATGTAAATATCTGATATGCAGGATATGTTTTCATTGTTACACATTGAACATAATTAAAGCATAGTGATTAATCACAAAAACAATATGTAATTATAGATGTTTTCCAGTGGTCTTAGGCGACCCCTGTGAAAGGGTCGTTCGACCCCCAAAGGGGTTGAGACCGCTGGTCTGATTGAACCTTGGCCTGGAATGGAGAACGCGTTCCGGGAAAGCCAGGCCGCAGTCACTCCCCTAGAGCCCAGGTGGGGAGACAGCCCTTCTCTTATCTCCCTCCGGGGTTTCCGGAGGCGGAGCTCCGATCAGATGCTGGCAGATCCTGGCCCTGACCAGCCAGCTCTCCCCGAGGCTCTTCCTCGGTCCAGTGTCCACCCCCTGAGCCCCTCCTCAGCCAGACGGAGCCCCAGGAGAAGCGGGTCTAGTCCAGGTCCCGGCACGAGCAGGACGTGCAGGTGCGAGGCCTGTGGTGATGAGTAGCTGTGTTCCTTCCGGTGGAGGGAGTTTGACAAGGAGACCCTGGGGGCTGCTGGGTGTGTGCTGCCCGTTTCCGCCCAGATCCTCGCTCCCCTCACAGAGGCTCTCCTCTCCCTGCAAAGGGAGTCCTGAGGCTGAGAGTGGGGCCGACGGAGCTCCCACAGTCGTGTCCCCCCCCCCACCCCCTTCCTGCATGAGGAAAGTCTGCCACTGCCGGGCCGGCGGGCTCAGGGGTTGAGCATCCACCTGTGAACCAGGATGTCACAGTGCGATTCCCGGTCAGGGCACAGGCCTGGGTTGCGGGCTCCATCCCCATGGGGATCGTGCAGGAGGCAGCTGGTCCATGATTCTCTCATTGATGTTTCTACCTCTCCCTCTCCCTTCCTCTCTGAAGTCAATGAAAAAAAAGGAAGTCTGCTACCAAACAGTTACATTAGCACAATGTCCTGTGATTTATGTTTAAGTTCCACGTGCACACATACATCAGAGGGAGCGAATCCGGGTAAGCCCATGTGTGGCCCTTTAAGAGGAACACCCGGGACTCCTGCAGCCTCCGTCTCACTCAGCCAGGAGTTACGGGGAGTTCCCTTCCGGGCACTGGAAGCCTGGGCCGGGGCCTGTGGGGCTGGGACCCGGGCTTCTGGGGGGGGGGGGTGTCCTCCGCAGCCCAGATGTCCCTCCCAATTTTATCCGCCTCACACGGGTTAGGACCAGCCTGCTCCGCATCTCCCCGCTCCTACCAGCGCCTGTGTGGCTTCTTCATATTCTTCGTAGAGAGAGAGGAAGGGAGAGCGAGACAGAAACATCAACCATGAGAGAGAACCATCGATCCGCTGCCTCCTGCACATCCCCCACTGGGGATCGAGCCCGCAACCCGGGCCTGTGCCCTGAGCAGGACTTGAACCAGGGACCGCCTGGGTCCTGGGTCAACGCTCAACAGCTGAGCCTCACCGGCTGGGCTCAGGGGAGCATCTTGACAGAATGTCCATCAGCTCCCAGCTGTTTTGCTCTTTCAGGGTCGTGGTCTCCACTGATTGGTCGGTGCCGGGGGGAGGGGGGGTGAGATTCATCAGCGCAGCTGGTCCTGAGGCAGCCATGGCGGGGTGTGTGTGTGTGTGTGTGTGTGTGTGTGTGTGTCACCTGTCTGGTTTTGCTGCTTTTCTGGGCCTGGAGCCGCAATGCAACTGAGGCCGGATGTTGTCTTTAGGCAGGAAAGGGCAGGGGCTAAACTGCAGGACCAGGTGATGTGCTGGGGGGGAGGTCACTCCGGGGCGAGGTGCTTGTTCCCAGTTCTGCCCAGCTCGGCCTCCGGGCTCTCTGCCTGCTGACCTGGGCCGGCCATCACCCGGTTCTTTGGATCCCAGGGTTGGCGGAGAAGTTTGGTGGATTTGTTACCATCGGCCACATTTCTGTGTGTCCAGTTCTTACCTCCCCCGCCCCCCCCCCCCATAAGTGACTTTATTCCTGTGCCTTCCCAGCCACGTGGGCTGCCAGGCGTCCTGCGAGGTGAGAATAGAAGATCGATTTTCCCTGTTGCGCCTGGGGCAGAGCCGCTCTTGGATTGGAGCTAATTTTGGAGCGCGAAGCCTGACGTGTCAGGTTTGGGGGGGCATGTCCAGGACCTCTTCGCTGTGGAAAGGAAGGTCGCCTGAGGCCCAGGCAGGGGAGGGACGGCGACTCCCCCTCTCCTCACTCACGCCCTGTCCGTGGGGAGCTCTCCCCGTTTGTGTGACGTCCTTTTAAAACCGCATCTCTCCCTCGAAGGCCGTGTCTCGTGCACGTGAGGCCGGCTCTCCCTGTGGTCACTGGGATTGGGGGGGTCTCCTTGTCCCCAGAGGCTGGTGGGAGTGGGGTTCCTGCGAGTCCCGAGGCAAAGGATTTCCGAAACTCACACGGAGTCAGTGGCCCCTTAGGTTCTGCTCCTGCTTCCTCGCCTTCGCCCGTCTCCCTCCACCGCCACCAGGCCCTGCGGGGCCCACGCGCAAGGGGGACCCTGAGGTCAGGGTGCTGGCGGGGCTGGGCCCCCCTGAGGCCCCTGTCGGGCCTCGGCAGCCCCTGTGGGCCCACCCCCGCTGCTCTGTGATTCATCTCCCGAATAGCCCGGTGTCCCTTCCGGTTTGGTTCTCCTGGGTCCTCGCCACCCCCGTTCCCCACGCGTGGTCCACCCTCCTCGTCTAGAATCAGACTCGCATCTGCTGCCGCGCTGCCAGACCCGGATGGCTCCGTCCCCTTATCGCCTGCGGGTCCCGGCTCTCACCCTGTGTCTGGGCGCTCCGATCAGCCCCTGGGCTGTGTCTCGGTTTCTGTCCCAGCTGGTAGGGCGCGTCCCGGGTGAGCCTGGAATCGCCCCCTGAGTTTCCAGCGTCCTGCTTCCTTTCGTCCCACTTTGCTTCCAGCGGAGCTAAGGTCATCGCCGGTGTGCGGAGTTTCCCTTCCTGGTCCGCACAGTCTGACAAGCACCAGGCTGGCTCCGTGCGGCTCCCGCTGCCAGCCACCAGCCCCTTGTGTGTGGGGTGCGCAGGGCTGTGGAGGGAACACAGGCGAACGCCAGGAAGCAGGAGCAGAACCCAAGGGGTCAGAGAGCGAGGCGCGCCAAGAGCCAGTGCGAGAGTGCCTCCTTTGTGGGGGGATTATCTGTCCCCAAATGTTCGCAGCCTTGCAGTACCCCTGCCCCCAGTGATCTCTGTTCCCATTTTGACTGACCAGCATCTTCCCTGTGTCACCGCCCATGCATCCATCTCCCCTTTGTTGGACCCCTTCCCCCAGGAATCCACAGGGAATGGGCCGTGGTGCCCTGAGGAGAGTGGAATTGCAGCTTCCTGGTGAAGCTGCCTAAAGACTATGCTGCTTTATAATGCCCGGCCTCCCCTTGGCTCCAGTCCTATTATTATTTTTACTAGGGGCCCAGTGCATGAAATTCATGCACTTGGGGGGTGCCCTCAGCCCAGCCTGGGCCCTCTCACAGTCTGGGAGCCCTTGGGAGATGTTTGACTGATGGCTTAGGCCCACTCCCCACAGTCAGACATCCTTAGCACTGCCGTGGAGATGGGAGAGGCTCCTGCCACCGCTGCTGTGCTCACCAGCTGTGAGCTCGGCTTCTGCCCCCTGGTGGTCAGTGTGTCATAGCAACCGGTCGTTCTGCTTTTCGGTCGATTTGCATATTAGCCTTTTATTATATAGGATTGTATTTAAATATATTTTATTGACTGTTTAGAGAGAGAGAAAGAGAGAGGGAGAGAGATAGAAACATCCATGATGAAAGAGACTCATTGACCAGCTGCCTTCTGCACGCCCCTAGTGGGGATCAAGCCCACAACCCAGGCCTGTGCCCTGACCAGGAATCGAGCCAGGACCTCCTGGTTCATAGGTTGATGCTCAGCCACTGAGCCACGCCAGCCAGGCTGTTTCTATTATTAATAACTAGCTAATTACCACAGTATCACAACCAGTTTAATAAATAAAAGCATTACCTCCACCTGACCCTTGGAAAGGATCATGCGTTTCCTCTTTCAAACACCGATCGATTATCGCCTTCAGGCAAGGCTGCTGTGTGGGCGTTTGAACCAGGTGGGAACACGGTGCCTCCTAAGCAGCCAGGGAGAAGGAGGCGTCCCCTATGGGGAGACCGGCTGGTCCGAGGTGCCCCTGGGATGGCTGCAGCCCCTGGCGCATCAGGAGGAGCCGCTGCCTTGATTCCAGAGCACACAGGTGGGGGGCTGTGGAGTCTGGGCTCCCACCCTGAACAGCCCCTCCAGGCGTGTTTCCGTGTCAGGCGCCGGCAAGGCTGGCAGGCCCTCCCCGTGGAGTTCCAGCTGCCTCAGAGCCAGGGGCCGGGTCAGTCACAGGTCTGTCAGCTGGTGTGTGAGATTCTACATCACCCTCTTCCTTACACTGTCCCACCCTGCAGTGGGGCTGGCTCCATCTTCCTCTCAGATCCTGGCTGCGCTGAGCCACTTCCGCACACTGGGACCCACGGCCCAGGCGTCTCAGTAGCAGCCGAGTGATGTAGAGAATTGGAAATTCTGCATTTATTTATTACTATATTTTATTGATTTTTTACAGAGAGGGAGAGAGATATAGTTAGAAACTTCCATGAGAGAGAAACATCGATCAGCTGCCTCCTGCACACCCCCTACTGGGGAGGTGCCCGCAACCAAGGTACATGCCCTTGACCGGAATCGAACCTGGGACCCTCCAGTTTGCAGGCTAACGCTCTATCCACCGAGCCAAACCAGCCAGGGCAGAAATTCTGCTTTTAAAGTAACCGGTGTGGAGCCCAACCGGTGTGGCTCAGTGGTTGAGCATCGACCTATGAACCAGGAGGTCATGGCTCGATTCCCAGTCAGGGCACACGCCTGGGTTGCGGGCTCCATCCCCAGTGTGGGGCGTGCAGGAGGCAGCTGATCCATGATTCTCTCTCATCATGGATGTTTGTATCTCTCTCCCTCTCCCTCCTCTCTGACATCAATAACAATATTAAATAAATCAATGAAGTGGCCTGTGTGGGGAGTCAGGTCCCTTGTCCTGCTCTAGTTCTTGTTGAGTTACCCACCGGGCAGCCAGGGGCCAAGCAGCTCAGCTGTGGGTTCGAGTCCTGGCGGCTGCGCTGGGCCCACTGGCGCGGGGGCATGTTCCTAAGCGCCAAGGGCCTCCCTCTCGGAAGGGGATCGGGAGGACCTCCCTCGGGGGCTGACGGGGGACGAGGCCGGCGGAGTCCTGCCTGCTCCGTGCGTCCTCAGGGGCTGGCTCCGTCCGAGAGTTCTGTGGCTGTAACCGGCTGCACGCGGGCCTTTTATTTGCTTTCACACTACGTGGTCGACGAGTCGTGGCCGTGGTCCAAACGGCTCATTCCTTTTATGCTTATGGGCAGCTCAGTAGATAATTTAGCTCGCTCAGTGGACCCCCAGCCAGCGTGGGTGTTTACCCAGCTCGCGTGGCCTGCGCTGACCGACTGACTGACAGGTCTGCGCCCGGAGACCCCTGTCGATTCCAGCGTGAGCGTTGAATGCTGTGTGCTGTCAAGCTCTTCCTTTTTAAATACATGTTTATTGATTTCAGAGAGGAAGGGAGAGGGAGAGAGAAACATCAATGATGAGAGAGAAATCACGGACTGGCTGCCTCCTGCACGCCCCACACTGGGGATGGAGCCCACAACCCGGGCACGTGCCCTGACCTCCTGGTTCATAGGTCAACATTCAATCACTGAGCCATGCTGGCCAGGCCCTAGCAATCTTGTCTTTTTTTAAAAATATATATATTTTATTGATTTTTTTTTTTACAGAGAGGAAGGGAGAGGGATAGAGAATCAGAAACATCCATGAGAGAGAAACATCGATCAGCTGCCTTCTGCACGCCCCCTACTGGGGATGTGCCCGCAACCAAGGTACATGCCCTTGACCGGAATTGAACCCGGGACCCTTCAGTCTGCAGGCCAACGCTCTATCCACTGAGCCACACCGGTCAGGGCAGTCTTGTCTTTATGTAAAGATAAAAATGTCTTTTTAAGAAAACCCTCATCTGAGGATGGGTATATATATGTATTTAGTGTAGAAAAGTTAATAACGTCAAAAGCATCGTGACATTTACCAGCAGGAAGCAGGAGCCGGAGGGGAAAGAACCGCAGGGCCCTGGGGCCCTGAGCCGTGTCCTGGTCTCCTCGTTTCGTCAGGGTGTTGGCGAGTCTCCGCCCCGGTGGATTCGTGGTTCTCTCCCTGTCGCTGAGATTGTGAGGGGCCTTACGGGGGGGTGATGGACGGAGCTCTGCACCCCCTCTCTCCTCTGTGGAGACCCGGACCCCTAGCACCTCACAATGTGCTATGTTGGAGATGGGCCTTTAGAGGTGAGCAAGTTGAACGGGGTCACTAGTGAGCCCTGATCCACGCTGCTGGTGTCCTTAGGAGAGGACATTAGGACACAGACGGGCACAGAGGGAGGACCAGGGGGAGAGACGGGGACAGGGCGGCGTCTGCACATCAGAGAGAGGCCTGCCTGGTCCTCACCTGGACCTCAGACTCGTAGCTTCGGTCCGTGAGAAAAGGCCTTCCTGTTAGCCCGGTGCCCGGCCTGTGGCCACCCTCGCAGTCACACCTGGGAGAGGGTAATGGAAGTGGTGGACAAATGGCTCGTTTTTGTTTTTTTTAAACGAATCACGTGCTTGGTGCATGGTTTCATCAGGCGATTGCCCGGCAGCCCGCCCCGGGCACATGTGGGTGCAGACGTACCCGGGGGGGGGGGGGGGGGGGGGGGGGGGGGGGGGGGGGGGGGGGGGGGGGGGGGGGGGGGGGGGGGGGGGNTACACGCCCCCCCCCCCCCCGTCTGTGTCCTCTGCCCACGAATGCCCGCCCCTCCCGTCCCCTCTGTCTGCGCTGGCGGTGTGGCGGGGTCCCACGGGGTCCCACGGGGTCCGGGTTCCCAGCAGCAGGAGGGAGGCCGGGAGGATTTATGGGGTCATTGCAGGGTCACTGACTGCTTTCACACAGAAGATGCCAGAGATGCCCGTGTGTGTGTATATTTAACAAATATTTGTATTGATTTCAGAGGAGAAGGAGAGGGAGGGAGATAGAAACATCAATGATGAGAGAGAATCGTGGATTGGCTGCTTCCTGCAGGCCGGCTGGGCAGAAATGCCCAGGTACGAACCGTGGAGGTGGGAGAGACCTCTCTGATGAGCAGGTCCGGGCCAGCCTGTTTGGGTATGGGATTGAAGGGGAGGGAGGGGGCCCTGCCGTGCAGGTGTATGGGGGCCCGTGTGGAGGGTCCTTAGCAACCGGGCGGGGGCCGGGGGGGAGGCTGGTGAGGATTCCGTGCTCGTGCACAGCTGTTACTTCCACTCCTGTCCTGGCACCGTAACCTCCGACCCTCCCCGGGCCCTGGCCCTTCCGCTGGCGGGGCTGCTGGTGAACATATCACAGCTAAGTGTGGTTTGGTGAGAATTCCCACAACTGCACAAAGCGCTCTGCGCCCTGAACCCCCGCTCTGCGCTCTCCTCCCTGGCAGGGCCCGCGTCTGGGTTCCCACCGGCAGGACGTTCCCAGGGAGTCAGGGTGATCGCGGTCCCAGCGACAGGCCTCAGCCCTCTGGGGTGGGCATAGGAGGGTCCCCAGGGCCTGCAGGGGGTTTACCGCCGTCGGGAGTTGCGCTCTGCGTTGCTCAGCACTGGGCTCCATCATGTTGCCAGGAGCAGCCCTCATGAGCTCTGCTGTGAGAGACTTTCCCCTCTCATTCCCAAAAGTCCGGCCCTGCCCCCAGCCACGGGAGGGTGGTAGCAGGGGCAGGGGCAGGGGCAGAGCAGCAGTTAGGGGGCGGGGAAGGACAGGCCCGGCGAGCCCTCTGGCTTCCTCCCTGCGACGCGCGCTGCTCTGAGTTCATCATGAAGCCGCGGAGACGCGCTCTGCTCCTGCTGAACGTCGTCTTCCCGCGGGCACACCCTCCGTGCTCTGTGGTCTCGCATCTGTGGTCACACATGCCGGGCCTTGGAGGAAGGCGTGAAACCAATTTCCTTCCAGCTGCCCACGCCCACGGGGCCCGCTTATCACCATGTTCTTCTCAGCCCGGGGCCTGGCATTGCCTCTGTGGCTTTGGGGGCGCCCGCCCTGGCGAACCCCTGCTCAGTTCATTGCATCCAGGTGTTATTGTCGAGGTGTGATTGACCGAGCAGGCCGCCCGTCACTGCTGATCGCGTCCGGAAGGTCTGTGTTGGGCCGCACCCCCAGGCCTGCTGCTTACCCAGGAAATTTGGGGGAGTCCCGGAAGACGGGTCCCTTTGCGAAACTTCGGGAGGCCTTGCAGCTCAGATCCGGTGAGGAGCTGGCGTCTGCTTTTCTACTTTCACGGCACCGTTGTCCTTGTCGTGCTCGGGGCGGCGTTCAGGGTCAGACAGGCGGCACCCCTTCCTGTCGGCTCCCCAGGATGGGGGCCGGGGTCCCGTCTGGGCCCTGCATGCTGCCCCGCGGGTGTGCGACTCCATGGACCGAGGCCGTTAATCTTCTCAGCGGGAGGCGTGGTCTCGGGGTCTGAGCCTGCGGCTCTCGGTGACTGTGGGATCCTAGGTGCCTCCCTCTGATCAGCCGTGGCTTCCCCTAACCTCCCTCTGGCTCCCTCTCATGGATGAGGCCGTGACGGGTTCTGTGGCATCGGCAGCTTCGCCTTCAGGGTCAGCTGTGCTGGGCGTGTGCGTTTCGGGGTGACTGCAGACGCCCCGGAGGAGCTGGTAGGGAAGTGGGGGCGCCCTTCATAGGAGACCTGCCCACCAGGCCGCTCAGGCGTGAGGGTGGGGCACACCCCTGGCTGTGGCATCCAGCCCCGGGGGCTGTGGGTCCTGGCGTATGGCCCCCTCCCTTCCCCTCCCTCCCCCTCGGGGTCTGTGTGCCTCCCTCCTCCTCCCCCTTGGGGTCCCTGCGCCATCCCGCCACCTCAGGTTGATGGACACTCGAGGTGACACCCAGGCCACCTGTGACACGGGTTGGTCTCATCTCAGAACCTTCCCCAGGGGCCGGGACTCGGTGTCCTGCGTGGCCGATGTGTAACCTGCCACGGCAGCTAACGAGCTGAGTCACCCTCGTCATCGTGGGCTGTTTAGGCAGGCGATCCCGTGACCACAGCTTCAGCCAGCGGTGTATTCATAGTGGAACTCGCAAGGATTTCAGTGCAGGGCGGGGGAGGGGGGGAGTGGGCAGGAGCTTTCAAAGCTGCAGGGCGACCCCAGCAAAGACAGAATCCCTCCTCCTCCCACCCCAGATGGTGGATGTGTATGGGTGTGTGAGTGTGAGTGGGTGTGAGAGGGCTGTGATTGTGTGTGTGAGTGAGTGGGTGTATGTGACTGTGTGTGTGAGAGTGGGTGTGTATGACTGAGTTGTGAATGGATGAGTGTGTGAGTGTGTGTATGTGAGTTTGGGCTGTGAGTGATTGCATGTGAGTCTGAGTGTGAGTGCGTGTGAGTGGGTGTGAGTGGGTGTCTGGTTAAGAACAAGTACAGTTTTTAAAGCTGTTAGTCTAGCGTCTACTGAATGAGTTGGGGCCAAACCGTGGCCGTGTGTGCCTGCCTCTGTGGGGACAGCAGCCCCCAGTTTGTCTGGTCCCAGGCCAGTCTTGTCTGTGTCATGAAAATAGCATTTGAGCCCATTACTGCAAACACGTATGTATGCGTGTGTGTATCTCCCATTTACTGACCACTCTCCACTGACTTAGGTATGTCACACTCCTGTGTTAATACAGCGAGCGCTTCGTGGAACAGTCACAACATGGACTTACAGGAGGAAGTACTCGTCCGTAGGAATGGGAAGCCCCCGTTTTCCTCCTGTGCCAGGTGGCCCGGCAGCCTTGTGTGGGGTGCCCCTTGGGCTGCTGCGTCCCACGTAGACGCAGTGTGTCTGGGCGCTGGGAGGCGGGGTCCTAGGTGAGGCAGACTGGGTGATGGACAGAGAGGGACAGGGGAGAGGCAGTTAGGAAGGAATTTGGCCAGGGCAGGGAGAGGGCGGGGCCGAGGTGGCACAGGGCAGGGAGAGAGAGGGGCCCGAGGAGGCGCAGGGCAGGGAGCGGGCGGAGCGGGGACCGTGGTGCCCTGTCAGTGGACGCTGTGTCCGCCAGCCCCTGCCTACGTCCTGGGACTGAGATGGGGCAGCGTTGGCTGCTCCAGGAGCGGAGGCTGGGGGACCCGCCTGGAGGGAGGTCGCAGGCCTGAGGGGTGGGGAGTGGCTCTTCGCTGGGGAGAACCGGTGTTTCACCCTGTGGCGATCCATGGTCATTGCTTGCCCTCCTGGAGCCGCCCAGTCCACCGGTCAAGTTTGCGTAAGGGAAGTCCATTCTCTCCCTTAAGAACTGAGCCCTGGCTGGTGTGTCCCAGTGGATAGAGCGTCGGCCCTTGGACTGAAGGGTTGTGGGATCGATTCTGGTCAAGGGCGCCTACCTCAGGTGCAGGTCCCAGGCCCTGGCCCTGGTCAGAGTATGCGCAGGAGGCAGCAGGTCGCCGTGTCTCTCTCACGTCGATGTCTCTCTCTGTCTCTCCCCCTCCCTCCCACTCTCTCTAAAGTCCGTGGGAAAATATCCTCGAGGGAGGATTCACCAGGGAAATAAAACGAGGTGCATCTTCTGGTCTTTGCTGGTCTCGGCGCCCCCTGACCCCTGCTCTCTTAGACGATGCTTCTCTCCTGGTGCAGCAGGCAGCTCTGTGGCCCTGGGCGCCCGTGAACGGTCAGGAGTGACCTCTGCCCGCGGGGCCGGACAACAGCCTCCTCTCGTTTCCCCCCAGGTGGCCATCAAAGTCATCGACAAGAGGAGAGCCAGGAAGGACACCTACGTCACCAAGAACCTGCGGCGGGAGGGGCAGATCCAGCAGATGATCCGCCACCCCAACATCACGCAGCTGCTCGACATCCTGGAGACGGAGAACAGCTACTACCTGGTCATGGAGCTGTGTCCCGGCGGCAACCTGATGCACCGCATCTACGAGAAGAAGCGGCTGGAGGAGGCGGAGGCGCGCAGGTACATCCGGCAGCTCATCTCGGCCGTGGAGCACCTACACCGGGCCGGCGTGGTGCACAGGTGAGCGGGGCGGGCGGCGAGCCAGGTCCTCGCAGCGAGTTCGACATCCGTCTGCGTTTGTGTTCCAGGGACTCGTCCTGTGAATTGGGTTAATGCCAGTGCGAGGCTTCACGGGGCGTGTGAAGGCAGAGGGCCGGCGTTGGCATCCCGGCTCTGCCCGTTAGTAGTTGTGGGGCCCTGGGTTATGTGACGTGACCACTCTGACCCTCGGTCTCTTCTTCTGTGAAACTGGAATAATGATGGTGCTCACCGCGTGGTGGGCGTGAGGGATGCTATACAGACGGTGATGAGTGAATATGTGGGTGAAGCTTGGAACGGTGTTTGGTACATAGCGAGCGACATGTAAGTGTTGGTTGCTGGTCTTATTATTTGCAAAATACTGAGACCCGCGGCTCGGGGCCTGAGGAGGCCTTGGGGTGAAGATGGCAGGAGGCTGCGCTCCAGCGTGCAGGCCCGGTGCTGGCGTGGCATTTGCTGTATGTGTGGTAGTTGCTCAGCAGCTGTTTTCTTCAGCGAAATCACATCACTGTTGAAATTGGGAACTTGCTCCTGAAAGCGCGCGCGGTGCTCCCTGCACCAGCCATCCTGGCAAGTCATGATGAAAACCAGACATTGGAAAGCACGCAGTTTCCTCTGGGGGGTTCCACAGCAAAGGGAGGGAGCGTCTCAGACGTGGCCGCCGGCCGTGCCTGCTTCTAGTGCCGCTGCAAGGATGTTAGAAGAAGTGCCCGCCCTGGCTTCTCACTCAGTCCCCGTCCGCGAGGCGCTCCCGTGTTGTAAGGCGTCGGGGCTCCATTCCTTCTCGTGGCTGCGTAGTATTCCATTGGAGGGACGTGCCGCAGTCTGTCCCTCACCAGTTCATGGACCTGTGGGTTGTTTCCACCTTTGGCTGCCGTGAATATGCTGCTACGAATATTTGTGAATTAGTGGTTGTGTGAACATTCATGTACTTGTGTGAGCATTCGTGTACTAATTGTGTGAATATTCGTGGACTAGTGGTTGTGTGAGCATTTGTGTATTTGTGTGAATATTCGTGTACTAGTGTGAACATTCGTGTACTAGTTTGTGAACATTCGTGTACTGGTGGTTGTGTGAACATTCGTGTACTGATTTTCATGTGAACATATGTGTTCTTTGCTCTGGGCAGTGCTGGGTCACTCGGCCGCTCTGTGTTGAACCTTTGAGGAAACAGCTTTAAACCTCGGCTTCTCGTGGTGCCTGTGATCTGTGTGGAGGCCAAGCACAGTCTGACTTTAAGTAACCAGACTTGTCGGCTTCGTGGCGACAGCGCCATCTCCTTCCCAGTGGGATGGGCCCCTCGCTGCTCCCCGGCCCCGAGTCCTGGGGGCCCCCGGTGTCCTCCAGGCGGTCACTTCCTCACCGAGGGACAGAATGTCTCCTCGGACCTATTTTCAGTCCCACGCGCTGTCACGCAGTCTGCTCGTGAGGGCGCTGCATGGAGATCAGCAGGGAAGGGACCATTCAGAAATTTCGAGTGATGCTATTTCTGGCTCTTTGCAGCGACGCCCATGTGGCCTGCCACGTGCGAACTCCGCGGTCAGGAACGCGATGGTCACAGGTGTGCCAGCGTCTTTGCTTATTAGGACGGCCAAGGTGGGAACCTGGGTGGGTCAGCTTGGATTTCCGACTCCAGGGGTCACGGTGAGGTCAGCGCCTGCCGCAGGGCTGGGGGTGTGGTCACAGGGCTCGTGCTGTCAAACCCCACGCGCCCAGCTTCGGGGTTTCGGGGACAACAAGGCAACGCGGTAACAGCTGTGCCGTGGTCCCTCCCGAAGGACATGCCACATGTCAGAGGAGTGGATTTATTAATGTTTTTAAAAAATATATATATATATATTATTGACTAGAGACCTGGTGCATGACATTCGTGCACTGGAGAGGGGGTCCCTCAGCCTGGCCTGTGCCCTCTCGCAGTCCGGGACCTCTCGGGGGATGTCCTCCTGCCGGCTTCGGCCTGCTCCCCGCAGACATCCCCCGAGGGGTCCTTAGCACAGCCATGGAGGCAGGCTCCCGCCACTGCCCCTGCGCTCGCCAGCCGTGAGCCCGGCTTCTGGCTTCTGGCTGAGCGGTGCTCCCCCTGTGGGAGTTCACTGACCACCAGAGGGCGGCTCCTGTGTTGAGCATCTGCCCCCTGGTGGTCAGTGCGCATCATAGCAACTGGTTGTTCCGCTGTTCGGTCGGTTTGCATATTAGCCTTTTGCATTAGATAGGATTTCAGGGAGGAAGGGAGAGGGAGATAGAAGCATCCATGATGGGAGAATCATTGATCGGCTGCCTCCTGCACACCCTCTACTGGGGATCATGCCTGCAACCCGGGCATGTGCCCTGACCGGGAATTGAACTCTGACCTCCTGGTTCAGAGGTCGACACTCAACCACTGAGCACAGGTGGAGTGAATTTCATAAATGACCTCGAGGTTAAGGTTTTTCGTTGGATCAGGGTGCCCTGGCATTGCTTCTGGGAAGATTTCTGAGCAAACTGATCAGATCGCCCGAAAGAAAGGGTTTGGGAAGGATTTGGTGGCGATGTTATATGACTCAAAGGGCTTTGGGCCCTGACCGGTGGGCTCAGTGGTTAGAGCATCAGCCGCGGCCCAAAGGGTCTCAGGTTCGATTCCCAGTCAAGGGCACGCACCTTGGTTGCAGGTTCCATCCCTGGCCCCTGGTTGGGGTGTGTTCAGGAGGCAGTCCGTCGATGTGTCTCTCTCTCATGGATGTTTCCCTCTCCGTCTCGCTCCCTCCCTTCCACTCTCTCTCTAAAGATCAATGAGAAACAATATCCCCGGATGAGGGCTTAAAAAAATCTTTATTGTTGAAAATATTACATATGTTGGCGGGGGGGGGGGGGGGGGGGGGGGGGGGGNCTAAAGATCAATGAGAAACAATATCCCCGGATGAGGGCTTAAAAAAATCTTTATTGTTGAAAATATTACATATGTTCCCCCCCACCATTGACCCCTTCCAACCTGCCTCCCCCCCACCCCAGGCCCTCACCGCCCATTGTCTGAGTCCATGGGTCATGCATATATGCATTCAGGTTCATTGGTGGATCTCCCCCCCCCGCCCCCCCCCGCCGCCCCCTGAGGCTCCTGGTCTGTTAGGGTGGAAGGGCTGGGCGTGCAGAGGGTGCTTTAAAGGCCCAGCGCCCATCGGGTGATGCTGTGTTGCTATGTCGTCATCAGCATCACCCCCAGGAGCCCCTTCCTGTGAGGAAACCTGTGCCCTGCATGATCCCCCCAGGACTGTTTCAATATCATTTAAAGGCCAAGCTTTAAAAGTCATGAAAAATGTACATAAAAAGGGGAAAGGCCCTGGCAGGGCACCCTCCCCCGGACCCGTTGTACGTGTGTGACTCTGGCTGTGACGGGCTGTGCGGTCTGGACTTCTCCGTATCGGGGCTGCCTGAGATCCTCCGGGTTTTAAATCTAACGAGGTCCCCCCTCTCTTCCCAGCCCTGCTCGCCCAGCGGGGGGCCAGCAGCTGATGGTTTGCTTCTTGTGCACAGAGCTCCACTCGGAACATCCATCATCTGTTGATGTGCTCATTTGAGAATCATTCATCTGTTCATTCGCGCTAACCAAGTCCAGTCGGGCTGCACAGACAACACAGAACAGGGTCACACGCACCGCGTCCTGGGCGGGAGGAGACGAGGAGAGGGCCCTGCGCCGGGAGGAGGCCGGGATGAAAGGGGCCGCAGGCTGAGCTTGGCTGTGTCAGTGCGACCTTCTTCCTTCGCCCGCATGGAAAGGGCAGGGCCGTGCCCGGGAGGAATGGGGGGCGTGTGTGTGGGAGGGCCCTTGTTCTGGGGCCTGAGGAGAAGCAGGCACAGCCTGTACCGCCTCGTCTTAACAGGTTCTTTGTAGGTTTTCTTGGTGAGGGATGGGCGGGGCCGGCACAAGCGAGGGAGCTGGAGGTCCAGGGCTTCTCTCTGGAGGCGCTGGGTGTAGAGACGGAAGGTTTTGTGTTTAACTGGGTTTTTATTTTTTAAGTATATTTTTATTGAACTCAGAGAGGAAGGGACAGGGAGAGGGAGAGAGAAACATCAATGATGAGAGGGAATTATTGATCAGCTGCCTCCTGCACGCCCCACACTGAGGATTGAACCTGCAACCCAGGCCTGTGCCCTGACCGGGAATCGAACTGTGACCTCCTGGTTCATAGGCTGATGCTCAACCCCTGAGCCACGCCGACCGGGCTGACTGGGTTTCTGGCAATGGGATGGGGATGTGAGACTTGACCCAGCTCTCGCTCACAGCTCTGTGGACCGGGGTGCACAGCGGTCAGAGTGTTGACCCTGGGCAGACTGCCTGCGCCCACACTACAGCTTGTCCCTTAACAGCTGCACCGGGCAGCCTGGCTGGCGAGGCTCAGGGGCTGAGCGTCGACCTATAAACCAGCAGGTCACGGTGCGATTCAAGGTCAGGGCACAGGCCTGGTTGTGGGCTCGATCCCCAGTGTGGGGCTTGCAGGAGGCAGCCGGTCAGTGATTCTCTCTCATCACTGATGTTCCTAGCTCTCCCTCTCCCTTCCTCTCTGAAATCAATAGAGATATATAAAAATATATTTAAAAGCTGCACCGGGCAATCTCTCAGGCTTCTGTGCCTCTCTGGCTGTCCACGCAGTAGGAGTCGGGGGTTCCCACTTCCCGTGGTTTCCGGGAGGATTGGAGGAGCCGGTTCGTGCAGAGTGTGTCCCACCCGGGCACGCGGGAGGGACAGGGAGGCTCCACACACCGTCTTAGAGGCGAGCTGCTGCCCACAGAGCCCGTCCTCCAGTCTCACCAGCGTCAGCCGGCACCACGGGCCCACGTGCTGCTCTGTGAGAAACTGCTGTGCTGAGGGCGTTGGCTGTGGTCGGTTCACTCACGGAGGCCGCTCCGCTGTTCTCCACTGTTCTCCGCTGCTGCAGCCCTTGCCATCTGTGTCTGGCTGAATCCTCCTCATCCTCCAGGTCCCAGCCCCAAGCCCGCCTCCTCCAGGAGGCCCTCCAGGCTAGGCCCCCTGGTCACACACTCCCACGGCACCTTCTCCTTGGCTTTGCAAGCACTTTTCACAGATAACTTGCCTGTTTGGTGTCCGTCTTCTGCACAGGCCACGACCGAGCTCACACCCAGCCCCGGGGGTGCACAGGGAGACTTGTTGAGTGAATGGAGGGAAATTGAACGAACAGGGCTGCTGGCATGGAAGCTTTCTGGTGGCCAGTTCCGTGTACTTTCTGGAATATTCCATATTTTCCCTGGAATTTCAGGGGAGGTTTTTTTCTTTTGTTAACCCTTACCTGAGTGCATATTTTTTCCCATTGATTTTTGGAAGATGGGGGCCGAGCATAAATGTGAGAGAGACATGAATTGGTCGTCTCCCACAGGCGTCCTGACGGGGCCGGAGATAGAACCTGTAGCCCAGGTATGTGCCCTTGACCGGAAATGGAACCCACTACCCTTGGTGCGTGGGCCGGTGCACCAACCACTGAGCACCCCGGCCAGGGCTACGGGAGTTTCTCCTTTGACTTCGTGCCAATTTGTTTATTTTTCAGGTCACGGTTTGTAGAGTGGCATCTCTTAGTGGATAACTCACTCTTTCGTTCTATAAACTCGATCAAGGTTTCGTTTTGAATAAATAAAGTCAGGTACATGCTTAACAAGTTATCCTTGTGTTCTACCAGATTGCCCATATTGGGAATAAATCAACGATCAGAAAACCACTTGGCCTTAATTCAGTGCTTTTGAAGATGAAACCCAACCCCCCAAACTCGTCCCCACCACATGTCCAAGGCTTATGTCCGACGTCCGCCCTGTGGCCGCCTCCCCGGGGAAGCGGCTCCTGCAAACCCGAGCTGCGTGAGTGGCCCCTTCTTCCGACCTGTAATCCCAGAGCGAAGGCCCGTCCTGCTGGCTTCTCACCAGTTGTCACCTGTTCCGTCCCCCGGCCCCGCCCCCCCTCCCTCAGGCTCTCCCTTACCTGCTGGTGGCTGTCTCGCAGGGAGTGGCCCCAACACTTGGCACCTCCCCCCCCCCACCCGGCAGCCTCATTTGAGGCCATTTTTCAAAGAAGAGCCCCAGAGTGTGAGGGTGAGGGTGACGTAGGGAGGAGGGGCCCGCGGGGGGGGGGGGG
>JAWPEG010064501.1:211163288-211211660 GCA_035771395.1 Myotis vivesi | reverse complement strand
CCCCCCCCCCCCCCCCCCCCGCACCTGGGAATTGGGTTTATTTAGCAGAAACTGCAGTCCTCATTTTTTTCTTCTTTTTGGGGGGGGAAGGGGAGTTAATCCTCACCCCAGGGTATTTTTCCATTGATTTTTGGAGAGAGTGGGAAGGAGGGGGAGAGACAGAGAGAAACATCGATTGGTTGCCTCCCGATTGGTTGCCTCCCGTAAGTACCCTGACCAGGGCCAGGGTTGGAGCCTGCAACCGAGGTATGTGCCCGTGACTGGAATCAAACCCGGGACCCTTCAGTCCGAGGGCCAACGCTCTACCCGCTGAGCAGGAGGCAGCCGGTCAATGACTCTCTCCTCACTGATGTTTCTCTCTCCCTCTCCCTCTCTCTAGGAAATCAATAAAAACATATTTTTTAAAAAGCTCTGCGCTCACTTCGCTCGTTCTCGTGGCTCTTTCTGGCGTTGTTCTCGCAGCCGCCCGCCCTCCGCGTGGTCTGAGTCACTGGGTGTATTTCCCCTCCCCCTTCAGAGCCCCGTGTTCCCCACGGGGAGCACTTTCCAGCAGACTCGCAGGGAATGCAGACAGTCAGCCCAGAAAGTCGACTCTGGTGGTGGGGCCGCGTGTCCCTCAGGGCTACGGGGTCACCAGCCTGAGACTGTCGGTCTCCCCAGTTTCCCAGGCAGCCGCTTGGAAGCGGGTCCCTGTCCCCCAGGCCGGGCGGGGCCGCGCCTCCTGCCAGGTCCTGGGAGGCACAGAGCCCTGTCCTGGGCACTCATGTCTGAGGTTGAGAGAAACAGGTTTCGGGGTCACATTCTTGGGGCTGAGCTGGGTCTGCAGGGAGGCCTGATGGGAAGTGTGTCCGGAGGAGCCAGAGCGCCCCCGCTGCCCCCTTCTGCCCCGAGACCCGCATCCACGGTGATCGATTGCAGCCGTAGGGGTTCTGAACGCGCAGCGAGGCCTTAGCCCGAGGGTTCCCCTTCCTGCGGCCTCGTGCCCTTCCTCCCTCACGTCCACCGTTTTCTGACCCGGAGCGTCTGTCCGCCCTTTGCAGACTTCGGACTGAGCAACTGCGCGGGGATCCTGGGCTACTCGGACCCGTTCAGCACGCAGTGCGGCAGCCCCGCCTACGCCGCGCCGGAGCTGCTGGCCAGGAAGAAGTACGGCCCCAAAATCGACGTCTGGTCCATGTGAGTCCCCAGCTCGGGAGCGAGCGCCCCTCCCTTCGGAATCCACGCTTGAGTGATGAGAGCGTTTGGGGTAGAGGCTCTGGGACAGGTGTCTAGTGGTTCTTTTTAAAAAAAATATGTTTTTATTGATTTCAGAGAGGAAAGGAGAGGGAGAGAGAGAGAAACATCAATGAGAATCAAACCATGACCTCCTGGTTCTTAGGTCGATGCTCAATCACTGAGCCACATGGGCCGGGCTTTAGGGCAGCTCTTAGAGGTGCAGACACCTCTGTGCCGCCCTCCAGTGCCCGGCCCACAGCTGCACTCTCGCCCCTGCCTCTCACCCAGCTGCTTCTGTGTGACCCTGAGGTTCTAGAAGGTTCTGGGAAGGGACAGAACAGGAAAGTGGCCCAGCCCTGCCCTCCAGGCCTCACTCTGCTCTCGCTCCGCTCTCTCTCTCAGAGGCGTGAACATGTACGCCATGCTGACCGGGACCCTGCCCTTCACCGTGGAGCCGTTTAGCCTGAGGGCTTTGTACCAGAAGATGGTGGACAAGGAGATGAACCCGCTCCCCACCCAGCTCTCCACAGGTAAGGCGCCTGCTGCTCATCGAGGCCTCCAGGGCGGGCGCCGGCCGCAGGGCCCGTCGGGCTCTCGGGGTCGGTTTTACGAGGGGTGAGGGCCGCCGTGGCCTGAGGCCTCCCCCCAGAGCTGGGGCTAGTCTCCAGCGCTTGCGTCTCCTGCTCCGAATGGCCACGCGGCCACCTCTCCCCTTCTTCTGTCCCTTCCCATCAGAATTCCCGACAAATTCCTTCCTTCCCCTTCACGCACGGAAAAGGCTCTTAGAGGCTCCGCTATGGAAATAATTGCGGGCTTGATTGCTGTCAAGCTCACCCTGTGCCATGTTGCCTCGGAAAAGAGCGTTTGCAATCACGTCCTATTGTGTCTTCCTCCAGCTCGCGGGGAGGAAACGCTGGTTGTGTTCGAGGTTGGCCTGTGGCTTGTTTTGCTCTCTGAGTGTCTGAGCGGGACAAAGGCTCTTAAATACACAGACTCGGCTGCTCGATGAGCCGGACCGTCAGGCGCTTGGCAGTAGATGCTCCCACGCCCGCGGTTCACGTTTCAGCAAACAGTTCGCATCAGGGCTTGGTTTCAGATCCAGTAAATTATACCGTTTATTCTTTTGTGTGGATCACAATTCACGTTCCTGGTCTCAGGTTGGTGTTGACAGCATCGAACTGGCTCCTTAGAATAAACTCAGCTTTTTTAGTCACAGGAGGTCAGGCATGTGACTGAAAAAAAGTCCTGATTCCATTTTAACTTATGAAAAGTGGTTAAAAGATGGCATTTCATCTTACAATTGTTGTGTGTCTGTCCGTTGAGTTTATAAGCATCCATGAAGCTGACCCTGAATTTGTTTGCAAAATGGAATCCCAGCGGAAAAGCATTCTGGTCTGAGATGACCTGGTTCGTCCTCACGCGCACCTTCGCCAGGGAGGCGGTGGGGGCGGCGGAGAGGGAAGAGGGGGGACGCGGAGGCGTCACCTGTGCGGGAGGGAAGTCGTGCTCAGGGGAGACGGGTACAGCTCAGAGTCAGCAAATGTTGAACAAATCGTTACGTTTGGGTTGAGAGCTTTCGGAAACGCTGGGAGCGCCGCCAGCACTGTGGCTGCTCCTCCCCTCATCCCAGGCTTCGTGCTCACTCGGTGACTCCGTGAGTGTATCCTGCACCAGCGCGATGCGGGAGCATGCCCGCGCCAGGACAGCAGGAGACAGGATGGACTCGCTCTCCCCGGCACAGAGCTCACACAGCCACGGGGAGCAAATAACCCTGAACCGACAGGCGGGAGAATAGAGTGAGAAAATCAGGCACATCAGGGCACAGAGATGAAAGGAAAGACGTCATTTATCTTCAAAATAGTTTATTAACTTTAAGGAGAGAGAGAAACATCAGTGATGAGAGAATCACTGATCGGCGGCCCCCTGCACGCCCCACACTGGGGATTGATCCCCACAACCCGGGCCTGTGCCCTGACCAGGAATCGAACCCTGACCTCCTGGTTCATAGGTTCACGCTCAGCCACTGAGCCACATCCCAGGCAGCCCCTCTTTCCACGGCTTCGTCCCTCCTTGCAGACACCGTGGACAGACAGTGCCCGTCACTCGTAAAGTTCAGAGCTGACATGACAGCGACGCCCGTGGGGAAGTGAGAATTCAATGGCTTTTCCTCGGAAGGTCAGGGGTCTCAGGAAACGGAAGAGCTTTGGAGGGAAGAGAGAAGCGCCTGGGGGCCTGGGGGCCTGCTGCCTGGCTCAGTGTGTGGACAGCAGGCTGAGTCAGGGCCACAGGGCGGCCGTGGAGAAGGCTTTGGAAGAAAGGACCGGAAAGAATACTCGCGTGCACCACCCCCCACCCCTACCCCCTCCCTGCTGCTTCCTGAGCCTCCACTGTCGCACGATGCGGCCACGTTAGAGGGTCTGGTTCCAGACTCTGACCTCTGGGTCCTCTGAGCTCAGGGACCTGCCATGAGAGGAGTGTGTCCTTGTTGCTCTCCCATCCCTTCGAGCCGGGACCAGGGTCCTCGCTGGGCTCGCTCAGAGGGTGGCGCAGGGCAGGGCATAGGGGCACCGGGCAGTGTGAGCACCGGGCCCCAGGTGCATCTGATGGACAGCGTCCTAGACTCCGTGGACTTGTGGCCCCGGAGAGCCAGGGGGCGGCTCGGGTTGGGAGTGTGGTTGGGAGGCGGGTCCCTGCCTGAGTCTCCGTGATGTCTGCCTCCCCCTGTAACCGGGCGTCTGGGCCGAATGTCTCCACAGGAGCCGTCAGCTTCCTGCGCTCGCTGCTGGAGCCCGACCCCGTGAAAAGGCCCAACATCCAGCAGGCGCTGGCCAACCGCTGGCTGCACGAGAGCCACACGGGCAGGGTGCCCTGTGTCACCTACCCCAACAGGTAGGCCCGCCCCCCACCTCCCCACCAGGTAGGTCCCACCCATCACCTCCCCACCAGGTAGGCCCACCACCTCCCCAGCAGGTAGGCCCACCCCATCACCTCCCCAGCAGGTGGCCCATCACCTCCCCAGCAGGAAGGCCCATCACCTCCCCAACAGGAAGGCCCCGCCCCATCACCTCCCCAGCAGGTAGGTCCATCACCTCCCCAGCAGGAAGGCCCATCACCTCCCCACCAGGTAGGCCCATCACCTCCCCACCAGGTAGGCCCACCACCTCCCCACCAGGTAGGCCCATCATCTCCCCAGCAGGAAGGCCATGCACCACAGAGGCCTCCTTGGCCAGACGGGCCAGTCCCCAGAGCCCTGAGTGGTCTGGACAGGAAGCTGTCCCTGACTCTTGAAAACGGTGGCCTCGTGGCTGCCCTCCCCCTCCGCGCCGCCTCCTTGCGCAGGAGGATGTGAGAACGATCGTCCCGCGCCCTGTCGGGCTGCCTGGTGGAGGGTGGGAGGGCTGCCTCCCGTGGATCTCCACGAGGCAAGAGGGAAATGCCGCCACAGGTCAACCTTACAGTCGACGTGCCGGTCAGTCTGCTGGACGTCCAACCAGACAGCCTCCCATCCCTCCTGCTAGCTCTGGGCAGAGGGAGGGCGGGGAGGTTGTGACACGGGGCAGTTAGAGCACAGCGGCCTCCACGCGGACGTCAGGAGAACTTACTCGTTCCACCTTGCGGTCCGGAACGTTTTCCCGTCATGTCATCCAGACGCGGAGGAGAACACAGGTTCAGGGCCGACTGCTTCCTGAGGGAGGCTCCGTGTTGCTGGGTCGGCAGGCAGCAGGGTGCGGAGGGCAGAGCTGTCCTGGTTCTGCAGAGACGGGGTGTCTGCCTGCTCCTGTCCCTCCTCTCACCGCCACCCCCAGCCGCACCTGGTGGTGCCCACACCCAGACGGCCCAGTGAGGGGGGCTGACTGAGTGTGCCCACAGGTGGATGGCCAGGCTAGGTCACCAGTCCGTCATCTGATTGGTCAGGCTGATGCTACGAGGCTGTGTTCTGATTGGCCAAGGTTAGGTGCATGGGCAGGGGTCTGATTGGCCAGGGGCAGGGCTCCTTTTACCAGGTTGTTTCAAACATTGAGCCTAAGTGTTCAGCGTTTTGGCGATCTTCAAGTCATTGTATTCTTTTTTTTTTTTTTCTAAAATAAAAAGTTTATATTGACTTGAGAGAGATGGAGAGAGAGAGAGAAACTTGAATCAGCTGCCTCCTGCATGCCCCCTACTGGGGATCGAGCCCACAACCTGGCACATGCCCTGACCGGGAATCGAACCGCGACCCTCACCCTGTGTAGAGGGCACCTTCACCCTCTGCCGCAGGCGGCTCAGCTGTGCCCGGGCAACGGGATTTACGTGTATGATCAATGCTCACCTCTGAGCCACTGCCGGGCAAGTTGATAATGTTGTATGGCCCTCGAATGATATTATAAATTTCCAAATGGCCCCTGGCAGAAAGAGATTCCCCATCTGTGTTCTAAAAGTTGCAGGCTGTGGTGTTTTAGGAGTGACATGTCACAATGGCTGGGGTTTAAAATACTTACAAAGGAAGGAGAGAAGGGAAGGAGGAAGGAGAAGAAGAAAGGCATGTTCACATGGCGTTTAGGGTCGTTACACCATCCCCTCGACCTCTGTCTGTGGCCTTTTCCCAAATGGGAAGTCAGGTGAATGACCGCAGGGCTGTCCCCCATGTCTGGGCGCCCCTCCTGGGCCTCAGTGGACTGTCCCCGTGTCTGGGCGCCCCTCCCGAGCCTCAGTGGACTGTCCCCGTGTCTGGGCGCCCCTCCCAGGCCTCAGTGGACTGTCCCCGTGTCTGGGCGCCCTCCCAGGCCTCGGTGGACTGTCCCCGTGTCTGGGCGCCCTCCCAGGCCTCGGTGGACTGTCCCCCGTGTCTGGGCGCCCCTCCCAGGCCTCAGACTGGCCCCCGTGTCTGAGCTCCCCTCCCGGTGGGGGGCGGGGTGGGAAGAGCTGATGCAGCCCGTCCCGCAGGATCTCACTGGCCGACCTGAGCCCCAGCGTGGTGCTGCACATGACCCAGAAGCTGGGCTACAAGAACAGCGACGTGATCAACACGGTGCTGGCCAACCGCGCCTGCCACATCCTCGCCGTCTACTTCCTCCTGAACAAGAAGCTCGAGCGCTACGTGTCGGGGGTGAGTGGCCTCGCGTGTGTGTGTCGGGGTGAGTGGCCTCGCGTGTGTGTGTCCCTCCGTGGACAAGCCGCTGGGATGCTGGCCTTTCCCACAGCTGACTCGGGGTCTGCGCTGTGCATTCACCCTGAGGTGAGGCTGACTGTCCCAACCACGCCGGCCGGTTTGGCTCAGTGGTTGGAGCGTTGGCCCGAGGACTGAAGGGTCCCCGGTTCGATTCTGGTCAAGGGCAGGTACCTCGGTTGCAGGCTCGATCCCTGGCCCTTCTCGGCGCACCTGCGGGAAGCAGCTAATCGATGTGTCTCTCACATTGATGTTTCTCTCTGTCTCTCCCTCCCTCCACTCTCTCTAAAAAAATCAAATCAATGGAAACATATCCTCAGGTGAGGATGAACAAAAAAGAAAAAGAAAGAAAGAATCAAGAAACTGGCCTTTACTGGGCTGGGGCCGGCAGGGACGAGGCCTGCGTGTGGGGAAGCGAATAACCCACGTCTACAGCCTGTGCAGCAGCTCAGAGGGAGTCAGCTCCCAGCCCAGACCTGGGGCTCTGCATGCACAGCTCAGAGGAACTCACTGCACAGCCAGGCGCTGAGGCCGGTGGAGGAGCAGGGCCAGGGCGGCGTCAGGGGATGGGCTTCTGCAGGTGCCTGGCTCCCACTCTGGGGGCTCTCGGCCCAGCGCGGGTTTGAGAGTGAGTGTCAGCTTAACGGCCAGGGCCGCGTCTGTGAGGTCAGTGTCCGTGAGGTCAGCGCGGCTTCCTCTTCTCTTGGTAGAAATCCGACGTGCAGGACGGCGTCTGCTCCAAGGCCCCGCTCTGCCCGGTGGACAGGTGCCGGCCCGGCAGGGAGCCCTGCGAGGTGAGCAGCCACTTCCCTGGGGGCAGGTGGGGGTGGAAAGGAAAGTTTCCTGGGACCCGAGCCCCTTCTCAGCATTGGAATCGCCAGGGCACTGAGACGGGGTGCCCGGCCCACCCCCACCCACCCCTCCCGTCCACTCTGGGGTGATGGCTGCTGGGTGCTTCCGAGTCAGGATTCTGGCACCAGCAGGTCCAGGATGGAGATGAGCTTTTGGGAGGCAGCTGGGGGGCGGCGGCTGAGCGGGCACGGGTGGGGGGGGGTGCCCGACTCCCTGAGCCCACCCTCTGAGCCTCCTAAACCTCCTCTTGCCCAAGGAAGGTGTCGTGAACCTCGCCTCCCGAGACCAACCCCCACGTCGTTTCTCTGTCTCCTCGTGGCCGCCCCCCTCAGCCCAGGGCAGAACCTGTACTTCTCATTCCTCCCCTGGCATCGGAGCCAGGCTGTCACCAGGCTCTGCCAACTTGGCTCCTAAAACTCTCCAACCCGTCTCCTATCCCCATCCCATCCCCCGGTGGGGACCCCCCATCGCCTCCACCCTGGCCCCACCCCAGCCTCCTAGCTGGTCTGCCCCTAATGGACCCTGTCCCTTCTCTGCTGGAACCTTTGCCGGCTGCCTTCACCCCTTAACCCAAGATAGACACCGGCCGTGGCCACCAGGGGAGGCAAAATTCACTGCTACCCTTTCCTGCCTCTTGGTTTGCATTTGACTCTTTTTTAAATACATTTTTATCGATTTCAGAGAGGAAGGGAGAGGGAGAGAGAGACATCAGTGATGAGAGAGAATGATGGATCAGCTGCCTCCTGCACGCCCCCCGCTGGGCATCGAGCCCTTAACTCAGGCCTGTGCCCTGACCGGGAATGGAACCGTGACCTCCTGGTTAAAGGCTGATCCTCAACCACTGTGCCACACTGTCTGGGCCAAATTCTCCCTTTTCATAAGAATACCAGTTGCACTGCATTAGGGTCCGCCCTAGTGACCTCATTTTAACTTGATTGACAGGGTGACACCACCCGGCCCACTTTAAAAGGCAAAGGACAGTGAGCTGTCACACACCCCCCAGTCCTCACGCTTCCCGGGGGACACGCCGGGCTCGCCCTGACCCTGTCTTCCCCTGAGGTCCCGTTCTGAGGACTTGGAGTCCCTGTGCCGTTCCACTGTGACGGGGACTGTCGAGGCCAAGGACGGGATGTCCACTTTGGGCCTTATTTCAGCATTTCTGACCCTTTTAAAGTGACATTTCTTGAGTGGTTGGTGCTGTTGGAAATCAGAGCAGCGGGCGCCTGGGGGACCGAGGGCGGGTTGGGCAGGAGGACGTATGGGTGCCGGTTGCGTTTGTCTCTTGACCTGGTACTGTTTCCCTGGGGAGGCTTTGCTGTCTGAGAAAACGCACTGACCTGCTTACTCGTCTCTGGAGACGCCCCGTGCGCCTTAGACTCGCAAAGAGACGCCTGGAAAGTAGGGCACCTGCAGCTGCGTCCAGGGTGACCCGGAGTTTGGTTTCTTGTGTGACCACTGGAGTGAATAATTCTCTCACAGGCAGGTGCTGGGGCTGGGATAGAGGGGCAGCGGGTGGGCTAGATGGTTGACGGATGCTGCTTTCCACAGGCCTCCCTGGACACCTGGACGAGAGACCTTGAATTCCACATGGGGCAGGTAAGAATGTGGGGCCTAGACGGATCGGCGGGAGCCTCCAGGGAATAGCACGCGTCGCGTGTGTGTGTCCTGCGTGGACACCCAGCCTGTGGACGCAAAGCCCCTCCTCCTGCAGCCCCTCTGCCTTTCCCCTCACCACCCTCACCTGATGGTCCCAGGCCCACCTCGGTGCAGGGTAACCGGTGCTGACTCAGGCTGCCGGGGCCACTCCAGGGACCCCACTGCCCTGCCCTGGCCACCTCAGCTCCCGTCGCCCTGGCAACCTGCACCGTGAGGTGCTCCAGCCGGCCAAGGTCACCCTGGGAGGCCGAGGATTCCAGAACAAGCTGGGCGAACTAGGGCAAAGCAGAGGTGCCTCTGCAGACCCGCTGTCCCACGTGCACGCCCTGAGGCTGCTGCTTCCCAGGTTCCTGTACAGCCCACCCTCACACCCGCCTCTGAGCGCGTGTGACCAAACCCTGGGTGCGTGGCCTGGCCAACCTGACACATGAACTTGCCCGTCACAGGTGCCCCGAGGGCTGGCAGGACTCCGCCCGGGTTCTGGGCTCTGCGCCCCCTGCCAGCTCCCTTTCGTCAGTCACAGGAGGGTTTCTAGAGACTTGGCAGCGGAGATGGCTCGGTGGTGCCGGTTTAAGGACACAATGCAGGGCTTGTGACCATTTCCACCGGGTCAGACACTCCCCGGTGGCCCAGCTCCCCGCCTTGACAACACGCACGAGTGTCCTGCCCAGATGCAGCGGCTCCGTTCCGGTCGCAAAGCCGCCGCCGTGGCAGAGCTCGGGGCGCACGTGGAACGGCGGGTCTGCAGAGGCACCTCTGCTTTGCCTTAGTTCGCCCAGCTTGTTCTGGAATCCTCGGCCTCCCAGGGTGACCTTGGCCAGCTGGGGCGCCTCACGGTGCAGGTTGCCAGGGGCGACGGGAGCCGAGGTGGCCAGGGCAGGGCAGTGGGGTCCCTGGAGTGGCCCCAGCTCGGCGCGGGGAAGCTGGGTCTCAGGTCTGCGCGGATGACCTTCCCACGGGAATCGTGGTCCAGGCCCCGCGTGCGTCTCAGCCCGTGTTTGCTTCCGATTTGCAGGACAAAACGCCCAAAGAGCAAGAGAAAAAGGGGGACTTCCTTCCCCGGCCGTTTCCCCAGAAGCTGGAGAAGCACCTGCCGGCGCACAGGCAGCCCCCGGCCTCGCTCGTGACACAGCTTCAGAGCACCAGGGCCCTGCTGCGCGACCGCAAGGCCACCAGGCCCGGCCTCGCCGACAGAGGTGGGTGCGCCCGCCGCTCTCAGGCCACCCGCACGTGCCTGGCCGCCGTGTCCCCTCCCAGTGGCCGCCTGGCCGCTGTGTCCCCTCCCAGTGGCTGCCTGGCCACCATGTCCCCTCCCAGTGGCTGCCTGGCTGCTGTGTCCCCTCCCAGTGGCTGCCTGGCTGCTGTGTCCCCTCCCAGTGGCTGCCTGGCTGCTGTGTCCCCTCCCAGTGGCTGCCTGGGCACCAGGGACAGACAGGATCCTGTGCCCATGCGAAAGCAGAGTTAGTGCACCTGAGGCCACCTGGTAGCAGTGCAGTCGAGGTCTGACTATGCTGTCAGCCACCTGTGCAGATGGGGCCTGAGAAGGCAGAGGTGGGGTGCAGTATGGTGGGCACAGAGGTGGGGTGCAGTGGCCTGTCCTGAGCTGTCAGACGTGCAGTGGCGGGAGGAGCCGGGCGCAGCCTGTGCCCAGGAGTGAGGCTGGTTTCCTGGGCCCCACGCTGGGGGCGTTTCTCTCTGTGGGCACCGCCGGCCGACGCGGGCCCCGTCTGCCCAGCTCGGGGTGGGAACCAGGGTTGGCTCATTGCCTTAGACAGAGAGGGTTTCTGTCTGTGTAGTCAGAGCACGAGGAGGCTCCACTGAGATCGGGGTCACGAGGGAGCCTTGAGAAGGCGCAGGCTGCACACAACATGTATGACCCATGAGGACGTCACGCTAAGTGGGACAAGCTGGTCACTGAAGGACAAACGTGTAGACCAGCCGTGGGCAAACTATGGCCCGTGGGCCGGATCCTGCCCGTTTGAAATGAATAAAACTAAAAACAAAAAAGACCGTCCCCTTTTATGTAATGATGTTTACTTTGAATTTATATGAGTTCACACAAACACTCCATCCATGCTTTTGTTCTGGTCTCCGGTCCAGTTTAAGAACCCATTGTGGCCCTTGAGTCAAAAAGTTTGCCCACCCCTGGTGTAGACCCACTTACAAGAGGGACCTCGAGTGGCCAAGCTCAGGGAGGAGGATGGCGGGGCCCGGGCTGGGGTGGGGGGCGGGGGGACCCCCGAGTGTTAGATCTGCAAGGAGCAGGACTGTGTCGCAGTGTGACCGTCCCGTACACCGACCTGGACACTTACAGTGCAAAAATGGTCGGCGTGTGTCATGTGCTTGTCACCACGACTAAGAAGTCGTGAGGGAACGGCCCTCCCAGCCTTCGGTCCTCGGCGCGTCGGCCTGGGTGCCCCAGGCCTCGGGCTGCTCTGTGGAGCCTGGGCCTTGTTTTAAACCCTCCCCTGAGGATGTTCCCATTGACCTCTAGAGAGTGGAAGAGAGAGGGAGAGACAGAAACATCTATTGCTGTGAGAGACATACCGATCGGTTGCCTCCTATACACACCCTGACCAGGGCCGGGGAGGAGCCTGCAACCGAGGTACGTGCCCTTGACTGGAATCAAACCTGGGACCCTTCGGTCCGCAGGTCAGTGCTCAACCACTGAGCAACACCAGCCAGGGCCTGGGACCTTTTATTCAAACGCTCTGCAGGGTCCAGACCTTTCAGCAACCAAGCAATAGCAGATGCCACTCTGGTGCCAGGAGGCAGATCTGTGCCCTGTGGCCTCGGTGGCGCCCGGTCTCAGCCAGGCTGTGGGCCGAGCCGGTGGGAGGCACGGAGGTGGCACCCTCACGGTGCCCTGTGCTCTCTCCGTGTGCAGATTCCTTCGGCTGCCGTAGAATCTTCCCCAAAACCTCGGACCCCAGTTGTGTGGCTTCCTCCTCCATGGAGTTCATCCCCGGCCCCCCGCCCAGGACCCCCCGCATTGTCAAGAAGCCGGAGCCTCCTCCGCAGGGCCCGGGGGGCAGCGGCATCGCCCCCAGAGAGGAGCCACTGGTGCTAGACATGGTCCGCTCCTTCGAGTCTGTGGAGCGGGAGGACCCGCCGGACCTGCTGTCCCCGGCCCACCCCTGCAGGGCGCTGGGCTCCCCCGGGGGCTCGGCGCGCGGCAGCCCCGGGGAGCGGGCACTGTCCCCCTCCCTGCTGCCCCGAAGCCCGTCCCCTCTCCAGACTCCTTTGCATCCCACCCTGGTCTCCTTTGCTCACGAAGAGAACTGCCTCCCGAAAGAGGGGGGCGTGTGCTCCCCGCCCCCGGGTCCCAGTGCTGGGGCCCCGCAGCCCCTGGGGAGCCCCAACTGTGTGAAAAGCAGGGGCCGGTTCCCCATGATGGGCATCGGGCAGATGCTGAGGAAGCGGCACCAGAGCCTGCAGCCCCCCACAGACAGGCCGCTGGAGGCCAGCCTGCCCCCCCTGCAGCCCGCGGCGCCCGCCAGCCTCCCCTTCAGCATGACCGAGGCCGTCCAGGGCCAGTGCTAGCTGGGCCGCAGCGGGGCTGGCCACCCCAGGGAAGCGACGGCACGAGCCCACAGTCCTGCAGGCGAAGGTTCAGGAACTCCAGCCACACAGCTCCCATCCGGGGGCAGCTGAGCCCCAGGCCCCACGTCCGCTTCACCCCGTCTGACGTCAGGAACCGCAGATGCTGTGATTCCCTAGCAGGTGGGCTGGGTGCAGCCAGTAACGCTCGTTTCCTCGATCCTCCTCCCTCAGTTGGGCCGGGGCGAACACTTGCATCGGCCTGGGAGCACCTGCATCGGCCTGGGAGCAGGTACCTGCATCGGCCTGGGAGCTCCTGCATCGGCCTGGGAGCAGGTACCTGCATCGGCCTGGGAGCTCCTGCATCGGCCTGGGAGCAGGTACCTGCATCGGCCTGGGAGCTCCTGCATCGGCCTGGGAGCTCCTGCATCGGCCCTGGGAGCACCTGCATCAGCCCTGGGAGCACCTGCATCGGCCTGGGAGCTCCTGCATCGGCCTGGGAGCACCTGCATCGGCCTGGGAACACCTGCATCAGCCTGGGAACACCTGCATCGAGTGCACACCTGCATCAGCCCTGGGAGCACCTGGATCGGCCCCAGGAGCACCTGCATCAGCCCTGGGAGCACCTGCATCAGCCTGGGAGCTCCTGCATCGGCCCTGGGAGCACCTGCATCGGCCCTGGGAGCACCTGGATCGGCCCCAGGAGCACCTGGATCGGCCCCGGGAGCACCTACGTTGGCCCCAGGAGCACCTGGATTGGCCCAGGGAGCACCTGCATCGAGTGCACACCTGCATCAGCCCCGGGAGCACCTGGATCGGCCCCAGGTGCTCAGGGGACGGCTGTTTCCAGGCCCCTCCGCACTGTGCTCCGCTTGCCTCTGGATCGTTCTCCCTTCGGCCACGTCACTGCACGGGGACTGAGGCCGTGTCCTCAAGCCCCTCATGCAGCCACGGTTTCCTGTCCTGGATCGCCAGCCGGGCCTCGCGGGAAGACAGGCAGGAGCCGCGGCCACGGGCTGGCCCCTTAGCGGGCAGGGGCAGCTGGGCACAGACCGAGCCGGACGGTGGGGACCCGTGAAAGGGGCTCATTCTGCAGCGAGGTTCTGCCAGTTTCTTTCTTGGGTGAGACTTGCTGCTGGTGGAGTCTCTTCCCCGGGGTGGCCTTTAGGGGGAGGTTCCACTGAAGTCACATGATGTGTAAGCCCGTGGAGAGCTGGGAATGAGTCCACCCAACATGTTTGCCGGAGAGGATGAGCGTGGAGGCATGAGGAGTCACGCAGGCTGTGCCGTGGTGGCTGGTGCCCGGCTGCCCTGTGTTCGCGCCGTTGTGTCAGCGTGGCCTGACCCTCGGGAGGGGGAGCGCAGTGTCCGTGGGTCATTTAGAGAGAAGATGGTTGAGGTGGCGCGTGGATGCTTCTGGAAGGCACGGTCCCTCCACGCAGGTGCAGGCGGTGTCCTCGCCGCCCGGAGAGCACGCCCGCGGGTTCCAGCGGAGCCGGTTTGCTGTGAGCTCGCCTGGAGGGATCACGGGCCAAGTTCAGCACCGGGTCTTCTCAGAGGAAAGCAGCTCCGAGCTCACACCTTCCCCCAGGACGGAACCAACTCACCCCTCGGTTCCACGTCCGCGCCCCCTGCTGCGCATCTGTGGGCCCCATGCGGCCTGGGCCTGGCGCCTGGGGACCAGTGGTTCTGAGCAGCACTGGAAAGAGAACTGGCACGGGGTGGACAGGGGCTAATGCAGGGGCAGCTGGCACAGCGGCGGGTCCTCCGTGCTGGCTGGTGCAGGAGGGACCCGAGCCACCGCGGCGGCCGCCCCAGGACGTGTCCTCAGCCCACGGGAGCGGCCTCAGCTCGGGAGAACGGCAAAGACCGTGTCCGTTGGCATGGTGGCCGGGCAGTGCCCGGGAGCAGGGCGGCTCATCTTTGCTTGTCTGCCAGGGAGACCTGCTCTGCCCCAGCCCCCGTCTGCCTGGGCGAGGGGAGGGGGGTGTTTGCTGAGCCCTGAGCCCCGAGTCACTGCAGAGCCTCCTCTCGCTCACCTGGACGGACCTGCAGCTGCGCTCCCTAGCGGGGGCCACCCCCACTCCTTCCCGGGCCTCCTGGGCTGTGGCTGCAATTCCCTTGTCTGGCTCCAGTCCGGGTTCTGGAACATTCCATTGGAAATAGAGCTTTGGAAGCAGAGAGAAGCATCTGGAAAAGGCCTGTCCATGGACACGAGTTTGGTTGCGATCGGGGAAGGGCCTGTTCTGAGGGTGGCTCCCCGCTGCGCGTACGTGCCTTGTGGGCTCCTCGCCCGTGTTCTGTCTGTGTCCAGCTTCGTGGACGAGCGTGTGCCTGTCGCTGTCCCCGTCCTCGCTGGCCTGCTCCCGAGCGGCCCGCCCACCGGGCCACGCTGGTGACTGAACCGCGGACTTGGGCCGCTCCAGGCCCGGTGAGGGGGGAGGGAGCGAGGGGCGCACCTGTCTGTGTGTGAGCCGTCGGATCTGTGAGAGCGAGTGAGCGAGGAGATGTTCGATGCTTTGTTATTTTGATATTTATACGGAGATCCTGACTCCAGTCTGTACGAGCGCACTGTCTCTGTGACCCAGGCCTGTCTCGCGTGTGCGCCCGCGTCATGGCCGCGTCGGCTCGGAGACCCCAACGGAAATGCCTCACCATCTGGGGTCCAGGAGATCGTGGTGTACGACGTGGGCGTGAGCAGGCCTGTGCTTGCCCGCTGGTCAGTGTCTGTGCTTTCTTACGACTGTGAAATACACGTCCCCTCACTGTGGCGGCTGTGCGTTTGTTTGTTTGTTGACAAATCGGGAAACATCGGGTGCGTTGCAGGCAGTTGTTCCATCTTCTGAGTCAAGTTCTCGGCCCACGAGGGACAGATCGTGGGTGGGCGTCGAGGTGGGTGTGGGGGCTCTTCCTGCTCCCGTGCCCCTGCTTTGTCCACCGATGGCCGTGGGGCTGGCCCCCGGCAGGTGGCAGTTCGGGGTGAGGCAGCGTTTTCCTTGGGGTGGGGGCGAGGTGTGGGTTCAGGGTCCCCCGGAAAGACGGAAAGGCGAGGGACGGGGAGCGGTGAGGAGGTGGGAGGGGCGGGTTGGTGGCCGCTTGGATCGGCCCCGTCCTGGGGGCCTGACCCCCTCCGTGGCGAGCACAGCGCGTTTCGTATGTGTCCCCTGCACGCGGTGGCTCCGCAGGTGGCTCGGTGGGAAGTGAGACCCTACGAGGAGCCTGGGGTTGGATGGAGCAGGGACGGGCACGACTCGCCATCTGGTTTTTGTGGGGTTTTTTTGTTTTTTTAATTTTTAAATTGATTTCAGAGAGGAAGGGAGAAGGAGAGAGAGAGAAACATCAATGATGAGAGGCTCTGATCGGCTGCCTCCTGCACACCCCCTACTGGGGATCGAGCCCACAACCCGTCACATGCCCTGGACCGGAATTGAACCCTGACCTCTTGGTTCATAGGTCGACGCTCAACCACTGAGCCACGCCGGCCCGGGCAGTAATCAGAACATTTTAGGGCAGAAAGGGGCCTGAGGTTATGTGCCTGAACCCCAGCTTTTCTGAGGACTAAACCCGGGCCTCAGTAAAGCTTTGTTTCTTACGGAAACGTTGCTGGGGCTCCGCCTCCCGGGGCCCTTGAATGAGCTGGGCCAGGAGGCGGAGGCGGTTGGGGTGCAGGTCAGAGAACACGAGAGGCTGACGGCAGGGCGCGTGGACGGCAGGGCGCGTGGACGGGGAAGCGGCAGCACGCGGAGCTTCGCGGAGCCCCAGGTCCCTGCGCGGCCCAGGCTGCACTCTAACTGGTGTTCACATTGTGCGGCTTTGAGTCTCGGCACCACACTCTGCACCCCACCCGCTCTGGGAGCTGGAAACAGCTGCCCCCTTCCCCGCAGACACCCCGGGGAACCGCAGCCCCAGGAGCTGTTCCCGTCACCTGCTGAGCTGTGAGGCTGCTGGGTGTCACTAGATTGAATCAGCGCAGCATTTCTCAGGGCCACGTCACAGCGAGCATCTCAGGGAGGAAGCACTGGCGTTTCCTCTTCAGTCCTCACCCGGGGACATTTCCCGTTGGTTTTTGGGGAGAGTGGGAGGGAGAGGGAGAAACAGAGAGAAACACCGATGCAAGAGGGACACGTTGCTGGCCACCACCTGCACCCGAGGTGCATGCCCTGACAGGGAATTGAGCCCACAGCTCTTCGGTCCAAGGGCCGAGCTCCAACCACTGAGCCGCACTGGCCAGGCCGGACTGGTGTTGGTGGAGGGTGGAGGGTCTGGAAGCCTCTGGGTGAGGGACTTGGTGTGCACACAGGGAGGGGTTCAGGGGAACCAGCTCAGGGAGCGTCGAGTAGCTTGGTGTGGAGGCAACTGAGGGGTCCCCTGGAGCCGCGAGGTGTGACACTGAGCGAGGGAACCTGCAGAGAGGACGTGCCAGGCAGCAGGACGGTGCCAGGGAGCTGTGTCACCACAGGTGAGCTGTGTCCTCACAGGTGACAATGCTCGCCCGCAGGGCTCAGCGGTCACTTAAACGCGTTCCCTGCTGAGAAGACNAAGCACTGGCGTTTCCTCTTCAGTCCTCACCCGGGGACATTTCCCGTTGGTTTTTGGGGAGAGTGGGAGGGAGAGGGAGAGACAGAGAGAAACACCGATGCGAGAGGGACACGTTGCTGGCCACCACCTGCACCCGAGGTGCATGCCCTGACAGGGAATTGAGCCCACAGCTCTTCGGTCCAAGGGCCGAGCTCCAACCACTGAGCCGCACTGGCCAGGCCGGACTGGTGTTGGTGGAGGGTGGAGGGTCTGGAAGCCTCTGGGTGAGGGACTTGGTCCCGGCGGCCCCTCGGGCTGCGGGCTCAGTGGGAAGCAGTCAGCGGCGCCGGGAGCTGGTTCAGCATCGGGCCATCACCTCTTCGCGCAGCCGGGAGCGAGCGCGTCCTTTGAGGCGGCGTTTCCGTCGGGGCTTTTCAGAAGCCTGGCTGCAGAGACCAGGGGGAGAGATGCTTGCACTTCTGACCCGTGGGCCTGCCCTCAGGACACGGTCAGCTCCGAGCTGGTGTCAGGCAGGGGGGACGGGAGGGGGTGTGGAGCGGCCTCGCTCCCGTTCCTCAGGTGTGTCTGTCGCGCTGTTGTGCACACAGGGAGGGGTTCAGGGGAACCAGCTCAGGGAGCGTCGAGTAGCTTGGTGTGGAGGCAACTGAGGGGTCCCCTGGAGCCGCGAGGTGTGACACTGAGCGAGGGAACCTGCAGAGAGGACGTGCCAGGCAGCAGGACGGTGCCAGGGAGCTGTGTCACCACAGGTGAGCTGTGTCCTCACAGGTGACAATGCTCGCCCGCAGGGCTCAGCGGTCACTTAAACGCGTTCCCTGCTGAGAAGACACCCGAAGCGGTCTGGACAGGGAGCCTGGGCCTGGGTAATACGCCCTCGGGGAGAGTGAGAATGTATTCCTAGCCTCGTTCCACAGCCAGCTTCCAGGAGCCAGCTTCTCGTCCAAGCTTAGGCCTCGGGTCCACGCGGGCCTGGGACCAGGTCGCCTCCATCGTGTCCCTCTCCGGTGACCAGTGTGCTGGCCGGATTGGGCTTTGCTCTGAGAACAAGTCCCCCCAGTCGCTGTGACTTCCCGGTAAGGTATCTTATACACGTTGTCACGTGGCCGAACAGCAGAGCTGCCTGCCGTCCTCCACGCTGGACCTCAGCACCTCCCAGGGCTGCCTCCCCGACACGGCCAAGGCCCAGGTCAAGTCCAGACGAGCCAGCTTCCGACCCGGGGACAGACACAGCGGCCCTTCCCCAGCGTGTGGGGTGAGTGGTGCCGCCTGGAGCCGCAGACTGTGGCCTGGTTGGGAGTAGGGGTCTTGTGGAGGGCAGTCGGTAAGATGAGGTCACCCTGGGGCAGAAAGTGTCCTGAATCCAGCGGCTGTTGTATTGAAAGAAGGGCAGGTGGCCCAGCCGGTGTGGCTCAGTGGATAGGGTGTTGGCCTGGGGATCAAAGGGCCCCGGGTTCGATTCCGCTCAAGGGCAGGTACCTCGGTTGCAGGCTCCAGCCCGCCCTGAGCCCTGGTCGGGCGCCTGTAGGAGCCAGCCGATCGTTGTGTCTCTCTCACAGCGATGTTTCTCTCTGTCTCTCCCTCTCTCTCCCACTCTCTCTAAAATCAATGGGAAATATCCTCAGGGGAGGATTAACCAAAAACACGGCACGAGAAGGCGAGATAGACATGGAGCGATGCGTCCACACCTACCAGCGCGAGGGTCTCCAAGAGCCACCGGAGCTGGAGGGGGCAGGGCCCTCCCTCGAGGCTTCAGGGGGAGCAGGGCCCCCGAAAACTCAGAGCACATGTCAAGGCGTCTTAGTTTTAACTCATCACTCAAACCCCGTGGCCAGTTTCCACGGCGTGTTCCTGGCGCTCACGGCGTCTGCCATCCGAACGCAGCCCTTGGACCTCCAGGCTCGCCGCTCCCGGGGACACGCTGACCGCTCGGCCTCCCCAGGCCTCCGTGCCTCGCCGACGCCCTGCCTGGCCATCTGTTCTTGGTTTTCCCTCCGAGTGCTTCTCTTTAATGTCAAACATCGCTCTGGCCCGTTGTTTACTTTACGCAGAGCATGCGACTCTTCGAAGCAGGGCCTCCCACCTGCCTGCCACAGGCAGGGATGGCTGCCGAGGTCCCTTTTTAAAAAGAATGTTGTAGCTAATCCTCACCAGAGGGTGTTTTTCCATTGAATTTTAGAGAAAGTGGGAGGAGGGGGAGAGACGGAGAGAGAGACATCGATGTGAGAGAGACACATCGATTGGTTGCCTCCTGCAGGCACCCTGACCAGGGCCGGGGAGGAGCCTGCCACCACGATACGTGCCCTTGACTGGAATTGAACCTTGACTGGAATTGAACCCGGGACCCTTCAGTCCTTGGAGGTGCCCCACCCCGCCCTGCTCTTCGGCTAGGGTGGCCACAAGTCCCTTTCAAGGTGGGTCCTTGGCGTCCACCAGCCTCGCAGGCCGCCCCGTCCAGGGCACAGAATCCAGCTTAGTGGTGGGCGTATTCATGGTGCAAACACAAAATGCTTCTCTGGTCTGTGTTGCTCAGTTTCCCGTGGCACCTCACTCGCCACATGGCGCCAGTTAAATGCCGTTCCTGGTGGTGTCTGGATCGGGGGACTCAGAGCAGTGACCCCGCCACCCCCACATGAGGAGGCACCATCCGGCTGCGGAGGGCGAGGCGAGAGTGAGAGGCGGGACGAGGCGTTCACGGCCCTGTGCTCCGGCCTCGCCGGCTGGGCTGGACGCTCAGCGCACCTTCTCCTGCCCACAGGCTGGGACTCAGGTCCTCGGTCTCAGCCCGGCTTTCCTGGGTCTGAGGCGTGCGGACAGCAGGCTGACTGGGACACCTCAGCCTCCATCACCACATGAGCCAATCTCATACTCTCCCTCTCACACCCTCTCCCCCTCCATCTCCATAACTATCTACCTACCTACCTACCTGTCCATCCATCCATCCATCCACCATCCATCCATCCGTCCATCCACCATCCATCCATCTGTCCATCCACCATCCATCCATCTGTCCATCCATCCATCTACCCACCCATCCCCCACCTACCATCCATCCATCCACATCCACCCATCCATCCGTCCATCCATCCATCCATCACCCATCCATCCACCCATCTATCCACCCCCCACCCATCTCTCCACCCACCCCCATCCACCATCCACCCACCCACCCATCTGTCCATCTATCCATCCACCCACCCATCCACCCATCCCCCACCCACCATCCATCCACTGGTCGAGCCATCGGTTCTGCTTCCCTGGCGAACTGACTAGTTCATGGTCCTTCAAAGAGGAAGGCGCCGTGAGCTGATCCTCCCTGTGCCCCCCCAACACTCCCAGAGCCCAGAGAAGAGCGGGTGTCGCCCCAGGAGCCACAGGTGGGGTGCACAGGCAGGCAGCCCGGCAGAACCAGGGGGGTGGGGACGGCCCGAGGCCTTTCCTCCCACGCGGGGAGGCCTGAGGTTGGAAGGTTAGTATGGTCAGCATTTGCTGTTGCCAAACCACACAGTCGGCACTCAGGATCCCACTCGGAACCCCCAGCCGCCCTCCCCAGGGAGTGTGTGGGCGGTGAGTTCCCTTGACTCTGGGCTCGGCAGAGAGCTGTGGGATTGTGGTGCCGTCCGCTCCCCCGGGGGCAGGAGCCCGGTTCCCTGACCTGGGGCCGTGCCCATCACCCTGCCGGCCTGGCATCTGCTGGGCTGTGTAACCTTTGCCCTCAGGCTCCCAGGGTGGCAGGGGTCGTGGACCCTGAAGGCCATGGGCCTGCGATTGCTCCTGTTTTGCTGGCCACGCTTAGACCTGCAGTGGGTTCTGGGGTGAGGTCCAGGTGGTGTGAGGCAGCTGGGGAGAGGGTCCCCCTGCGGATGGCCGTCCATCAAGAAGCTCCGGTTCCCGATTTGCAGGGCGACGCTTCGGTTGTAAAGCCAAACCGGAAGTGTTTGGGTGTCTGTTCTGATCCATCGTCTGTCTGTCCATTCGCCTTTTGGCCAATAACTCACGACCTCGCTGGCTGTCGCCCAGATCACGTCTCATCTCCAGCCTGAGACCCGCTCAGCTGTCCTCTTTCAGGGCTGTCTTGCTTATTCTTTTTCTAATTGATTGATATTATTTTAAAATATATATTTGTATTGATTTCAGAGAGGAAGGGAAAGGGAGAGAGAGAGAAACATCAATGATGAGAGAGTCATTGACCGGCTGCCTCCTGCACACCCCACACTGGGGATCAAGCCCACAATCCGGGCCTGTACCCTGACCAGGAATCGAACCCTGACCTCCTGGTTCATAGGTCAACGCTCAACCACTGAGCCACACCGGCTGGGCTAATTGATTGATTTTAGAGACAGAGACAGAGAGGGAAAGAGAGAGAGATAGGGGGAAAGAGGGAGGGGGAGAGAGGGAGAGAGAGGGGGGTGTGAATTTGTACACAGTGTGGCCTAGTGGGAGTCACTTAGCACTGGGTTTGCGGCTCATTGATTATTGATTCCTGGCAGCAGGTCACACAGATGTGCCTTTTCCCTGACTCCCCAGGGATGGGCATTGGCCCCCAGCGCCCGGTGCTGTAGGAATGCTGCCGCCGACACCCTCAGATGTGAGTCTCCCCGTGTCCTCGCGGGTTTCACTGTTTCTTAGAATAAATCCCAGGGGCAGCGTTGCATTCAATGCGCAGGCGTGTCGAACGTCTTCTCCACAGTTCCTTCCACAGGAAAGTGGGCTGATTGATGGCAGCGAGAGCGCGATCCATCACATCCTTAGAACAACGTCCCTTTCAAAACACTCGCTCATTTTTGACAGCTGGAGTGATACGCTGTTGTCGGCTGGAATGACACTCGACTTCTAGCTGTTTGCGCTTTCACTGGGTCTCCCACTTGCGTTTTGTGAAATGCGATTTGCTGTCCTGGCTTCCCGCCGTGTCCATGGCGCTGTGAGGATTCTTCACGCACCAGCTCTGCTCACCCTGCTGCACGTGTCGCAGATGCTCCCGGCTCGTCCCTTGCGCCCCGGACGCCTCTGGTGCCAGAAGTTGTGTCTTATGGGCTGAAACCACACAAGCCTTTTCCCTGCGACTTTGCCAGCTCGTGTGGGAGGCTCGTCCCTGGGCTCAGCCTCAGCCTGAGCCCCTTTCAGTCTCTCTCGATGGCGCCACGTCTCGTATCCGCTCTCACGCCATCTGGAACCCATCGGGTTCGGCTCTAACGCCTCCTCCCCCAAAGTGAACCATCTGATCCGCTTCGCGGACTCACCTTCTCCCGCAGTCCCCGCGCCTGCCTCTCTCCCACCTGCAGGGGGGGGGGTGCTCTGAGCCACACCCCAGAGCCGCCAGGGAGCCCCGCGGGGGCTCAGGCCGGCACAGGACCACGGGCCTCAGAGTGACCAGCCAGAGGGACCGAGGCCACTCTGGCCCCAACTGGGAGGGAGACACTGACACGGCCCAGCTCACGCTGAACCGTCAGCCCCGGCGGGGGCGGGTATGTCCCCCCCAGGCTCTCCCATCGCCACCAGCGTGGGCACCAGCGGACTCTGTGGGAGCATCGCCCTGCCCCCAGGTGCAGGGGGCCCCAGGCTCCTCGTCCTCCCGTTACCCAGGGCTTCCAGGGGGGCTGGCTCCTCACTGGCTCCCTGAGGCCAGGCCCAGGCCACACCCCAGCTAGTGGTGTGCTCCCTGCTCTGCCGTGTTTAAATATTTTTTAATTAATTTTTTTAAAAATACGATTACATTGATTTTGGAGAGAGAGGAGGGAGAGGAATAGCGAGACAGAAACATGGGTGGGAAAGAAATGCATCAATGGGCTGCCTCCTGCCCACCCCACAGGGGATCGAGCTCGCAACCCAGGCGTGTGCCCCAACCAGGAATTGAACCAAGACCTCCTGGTTCATAGGCCGACACTCGACCACTGAGCCACACCGGCCGGGCTGCCATCCTATATAATAAAAGGCTAATATGCGAATTGTCCCCTCGACTGGGAGTTCGACCAGGAGGCGGGGCCGGCCCGCCAACCACCCACGGCTCCTCCCCCGGCCGGGCCCACCCCTGCTCAGCCTCCACACCACGATCAGGGGCGGGGCCGGCTGGCCAACCACCCATGGCCTGATGGCCCCGATTGGGATGGGCTGACCGGACCCCATCCTGCACGAATTTGTGCACTGGGCCTCAAGTGCAGTGATGGCGAACCTATGACACGCGTGTCAGAGCTGACACGCAAACTCATTTTTTTGGTTGATTTTTCTTTGTTAAATGGCATTTAAATATATAAAATAAATATCAAAATATAAGTCTTTGTTTTACTATAGTTCCAAATATCAAAAAATTTCTATATGTGACACGGCACCAGAGTTAAGTTAGGGTTTTTCAAAATGCTGACACGCCGAGCTCAAAAGGTTCGCCATCACTGCTCTAGTGTCTAAATATTTTACCCCTCCCTGCCCTCTAGGGACTCACAGCCTGAGGGTGTGGCTGGAGGGGGGGCTCTGCTTGGATGGTGACCCCAAGTCCACCTGCCAACCCTCTGACCGAGTCCTCAGCCAGCGCTCCCAGGCGCCTGTGCTGTGCAGACGCTTGGCATCGCAGGAAAGACGTACAACATGTTGTAACTAAATGGCTGCCATTCCTACTGCACGGATTTGATGGACACACTTGTGCTGCGCTCCTCACAGGCAGCTCTGCTGACGCTTTCCTGGCTGGGTTCCCCCGCCACGGCTCAGGGGGACCCGGGAAACGCAGCCCTGGGGGCACCCTGGGCTCCCCTGCTCTCCCTGGCCTGTTTCCCTCCCAGATCATGGCCCTGACCACGACAGGTCACCGTTTCGCCCCTCCGCCCCAGCCCCGTCCCCAGCCCTGGCCTCCTGGCCTCTCCTGGGCCCCGTGGGGTCACTGTCCTCCCTCCTGGCTCGCTCCCGCTGGGACCCAGCACGACCGCCTGCCCCCCGAGAGCCCCCCTCACAGCCTCCACCTCAGAATGACGGCCTCTGTGGGCGGCCTGGCCCAGCCCGAGGACGGTCACCTCACAGCCACAGGGGCGTGGCCGCCACTCACCCCGAGCCCACAGCAGGCCCGGCGACCCCGCGGAGGAAGGTCACGTGCAGACGTCACCTCACACCAGCCTCCTGACTGAGGCCCATCACACAGGCACTGGAGGTCCAGGCGGGAGGACCGGGGAGGCCCGCTGTGCACCACGGCTCCCGGGAGGACGGCCTGGTGTAAATGCAGAAAAGCAGGAGCCCCTGTTGCACAGAAAGGAGCTACCTGAGGACTGGACAGGGCAGCCCTGCAGCTTCTCTAGGACACGCCCAGCAAACGCGGGAGAGGAAATCGGTTTCCTGTTCTGTTTTTCCCATGGGATCTGATGAATCTGTGAGCTCAATGCCGTTTACAATAGGACCCTGTATCTTTAAATCTTAGACGGAATGTTAGAGCCCTGCAGGGGAAAATAATAATCTGGGTCAATTGACAAAGAACTCAATATGAGTTCATGAAAGTTAGAATTACAGAATATAATGGAAGAAGCATAATTATATCTTCCAAGTATCCACATAGGAAAAAGGGTAAAATGGTAACCGAGGAGAAGTCTTATGGGTCAACTGTAATAAGTAGGCAATTTCCTACGCCATTTCACATTATATTAATCAAAATTGGTGGGACTCAAGTGCTTGAATAACGTGGAAAATATGTTCCATTCTTTTTTTTTTTTTTTAAATATTTTATTGATTTTTCACAGAGAGGAAGGGAGAGAGATAGAGAGAGCTAGAAACATCGATGAGAGAGAAACATCGATCCACCACCCCCTGCACATTCCCCACCGGGGATGTGCCCGCAACCCAGGCACATGCCCTTGACCGGAACCGAACCCGGGACCTCCCAGTCCGCAGGCCGACACTCTATCCACTGAGCCAAACCGGTTTCGGCCCATTCTTTTTTTAAAATATATTTTATTGATTTTTTTTTTTTTTACAGACAGGAAGAAAGAGGGATAGAGAGTTAGAAACATGGATGAGAGAGAAACATTGACCAGCTGCCTCCTGCACACCCCCCACTGGGGATGTGCCCGCAACCAAGGTACATGCCCTTGACCGGAATCGAACCTGGGACCCTTCAGTCCGCAGGCCGACGCTCTGTCCACTGAGCCAAACCGGTCAGGGCATATGTTCCATTCTTAATCAGGTTAAATATTTTCCTTCCGAGGTCTCTGAGGTTGTTTGGTAAACTTTCTAAACTAATAATTCTTGTCCCTCATGGAGATAGGGGGAGAGGAAGGGCGGGGAATTCATTGCTAAATTAATAAGGAGTGACGTGGTTTGAGTGAGTGGACAGGGCACAGGTCTCGAAGACCACGAGGTGGCTTGCTTCCCACAGACAAGAGTAGATACTCGCTGAGACACGGACGGCCCGAGAGACACTCTTCATTCTCCACTTCCCTCCGTCATGTGTCACGTTAGGCGCTCACTCCGCTCAGCAAACGTTTCTTTAAGACGCCTCTCATTTCGGGCCTCGTGTTTCATTTCTGGTGATGCAAACACTGTTGTTCTCACGGGGTCTACAGTCTACGGGGGTTCCCAATGACTGCGATTTGGGGTGACACACGGCCTCCTGGTGGTTCTCACAGAGCACTGAGTGTACAGCCAGATCCTTCCCAGACTCCTTTGCGGTCCCACGTGGTGACGTGACTCAGTGTCACTCACACAGAAGTCACGCCCTCGGCAGCTGGGCCTAGGCCTCCACAGATGGGCACGCCTCCTGCAGCCGCTCTTTCCCGGGAGCCGGGACAGCGTGGTCCAGTCGAGAGAATGACTCGGCAACTTGAAAAACATTGCGTCCCTGCCCACAGCCTGGCACCCCGAGGAGCAGATGGAGCAGGACGGCCCACAGCCTGGCACACTCGCCTCGAGGCTGTTCCTTCAGGGGCAACACGAAAAACAACTGTAGTTTTAAAACCGCTTCAGGAGGAGGCCTTTTCATGTGTTTCTGTTATGAAAATTGTCAAACGTAGCAAAGCTAAAAGCATCGTACCATGGACATCCGTGTGCCCACAGCTTAAATTCCACCACCACCATTTTACTACACTTTCTTCTTATTATTACAAATCTACCCATTTTGCACCCATCTGTGTGTTGATCAGTTCTTACCTATGGACCATTCACAGTGTAGGCAGACGCTTCCCTCTGAGCACCTGGCCTGCATGGGATTAACTAGACCCGAGTGATTGTTTCTCTCTTGACGAAATACTCACTTCTATAAATGAAGTGCATCGGTTTTGACAAATATTACACCCACACAACCCAAACCCCCATTAAGATAAAGACCATTCCATTTCCCCAGATGTTCTCTCAGGATATTTTTGTTACCGTTGTAACATACAATACGTTATCATATAATATACCAGAGGCCCAGTGCACGAATTCGTGCACACTGAAAGGAAATTAATTATTAGGTGGCCGGTGGGGCGGGACTGGGTGAGACGGGCTGGACACGCCCTGGAGCCAACCTCCCGCGATCCCTCCCCAGCTGGCCGCACGTGGGGTGGTGCTGTGACTCAAAGGGCGCCTGCCCCACCCAGGGGTCCCGGGGGCACACTGCAATGTTGCTGTCATACAGGGAGTGGAACGCAAACACAAGTGTGCAGTAAACCAGATGCAGGGCCGACAGTGCCCCAGCAGCAACATAACCCATGGCTGGAGGCAGAATTGTGCAGCCCCACAAGGAATTGGGCTCCCTCCTCTCTGGTTTTGGGGCGTGTCACCCAAGAACTGCTGCTGCCAAGTCACTGCAGCTCACCAGCTCCTACATTGAGCGTCTGCCCCCTGGTGGTCAGTGTGCGTCATAGCTACCAATCAGATGGACACTTAGCATATTAGCCTTTCATATATATAGATTATAATGTGCCCAGCCTCCCTCCATGTGGTCAAGTTCAGGCCCCTGGGGCATGTGCAGAGGCAGTGTGGGATTCTGGGGTGTCCCTCCTCCCCCCCTCCTTCTGGGCTGGGACTTGGAGGTGCTGCGGAGCCACCTGACAGTGTGTTCGAGGAGACTCGGGTGGTAAGGCCACAGGCGGGAAGGCCTGGGCCCACGCGGTGAGCTGCGACCTCTGATCCTCGCTGATGTCTCACACGAGGATCCACCGCCTCGCTGGGGCCCTGTGTGTTGGAGCCCATGGTGCAGCGACGATGGAGTCCAGGGCCACGAGGGGAAGGGCTCTGCCGGGCGGGTCTGACCTCGGCGACCTGTCAGTGCAAAGCGTGGGAGGAGCAAGGTCCTGGTTGCCGTCCACGTGGGGCCTCGCGCAGGCTGCCTCGCTGCTCAGACCCTGTCTTGTCCCTGCTGGTCCTTCCTCCTGCAGGATGAGGGTGACGGCCGTGCTTCCCCCCTCGGCGAGCTGCCCACTTCTCACCGGCTGGCTTGTTTCTCGTGGTTGAGCTCTGAGAGCCCCGCATGTATGTGGGACGCCCGTTCTTCATCACACGTGTCTTCTGCAGATGACTTCCTCCCAGTCTGGGCTTGTCTTCTAATTCTCTCGATATTGGTCTTCAAGGAGCGACACTTTTTATTTGAGTGAAGTTCACGTTTACCGATTTTCCCTCCCGTGGGTCCTGCCTTCGGACGCAGGCCGGTCTCTACAAGGCGTCGCCACACCCAAGGCCGCGGTCTGGTCCTGTCCCTCCTCAGAGCGGCGGAGTCCTGCATCGTATAGTCAGATCTTGGCTGCATTGCGAGTGAATTTCTGTGGACACTTTAACCATCACACGGGGAATGCCGCCGAGTGTGACCGGGAAAAGCCTGAGATAACAGGACAACCAACCTCCTCCTTCCCTCCCTTCCTCCCCTCCCCTCCCCTCCCGCCCCTCCCCTCCCCTCCCTTCTCTTGCTTCTTTCCCTCCCTCTTTCCTTCTGCCCCAGGTCCTGGCCCTGTTCCTTCTTCCCCCCCATCTGTCCGCCCCCCCCAGCCCCCCCCCCGGGAGGCCAGTGAACCCCACAGATGCCAGTGTCAGGCGCCCGAATGGCACCGGCTCTAGACCCCGGGGAGGCAGAGGCGGCCCGTCAGCCTGAATGTCCTGCTTTGCAAACCGTGTCCCTGCTGCCATTTTTAGCAGCAGCTTAAGTGAGGATGCTGCCCGGCCCTCAGGCTGTCGACGGGACCTGCAGGTGGTGCCTGGCTCCCCTCCCGGCTGTCACAGCCCTGGCTGACCGAGGTGTCAGTGTCGCCAGGACAGCTGGGGACAGTGCCCGTTACCGCGGCAACCTGCGTGCCTGGTGGCCTGCAGGCCTGGGAGCCACCTTCCCTTCCGAATGAGAGGCCCTGGGTGAGCCGTCCTGGTGTTGGCAGCTTAGGGACCCATCAGCCCCTGTGCTAGGTCTGCTCTGCGGCCCATGGGCGTCACTCACTCCCCTCACGGGGCCCAGCCACCTGGCCACCTGCCTGCGATGGGGTCAGTGCCGATACAAGAAGCACAAACACAGACCAACGGATTGTCTGCCAATCACAGGTGGGGCTTCTGTTTCATCCTCCATGGAGACTGGGTCACACCTGCAGGAAGAGTGATGGAGAGGGGAGGAGGGGGTGAGGGAGGGGGGAGGGGGGAGGGAGCTGAGGAGGGTGGGGTGGGAGGGAAGGGGGAGGGAGGGGGAGAGGCGTGGGGCCCTGTGTGGAGCAGGGTGTGCAGGAAGGAAGCGGAGGTTCAGCTTCGTGAGAGGCACTGAGTCTAGCAGCCTGGGGTGCCCGCTGGGACCCCGACATGCAGGGGGGTGAGGGTCCATCACTCCCCTGATCCCTCGGTTTTGCATGTGGTGGCGAAGCTCAGGACCCTGACGGCTTCAGCTGGTGGAGGGCGTGGGACCAGGCCACTGGCCAAGCCGCTTCTCCGAGGGCAGGCCCCCCCCCCACTGAGGGGCTAGACGTCCTGGGGGTGCTGCCGCGGGACTCAGGGCTGACGACGGTCAGTCAGGGCTTTTTTTTTTTAATGTATTTTTATTGATCTCAGAGAGGAAGGGAGAGGGAGAGAGAGAAACATCAGTGATGAGAGAATCATGGATCGGCTGCCTCCTGCACGCCCCCCACTGGGGTCAAGCCCACAACCCTGAACTGTTGGGCCCGGCCTGGCATAGGAAAAATTTTCCTTTAAAACTCTCCCCCGGTTCCAGAGTGCTGGGAAGTGTGCAGCCGGATCGTGGGGAAAGGCCTCACGGAGCCTGGCCCTCCGCTCAACACGGCCTCTACGTCCCGCTGCCTGGGGCCTCCCACCCTCGGGCCTCCCACCCTCAGGCCTCCCACCCCCACCCAGGAGGGAGGTGACTTGGGAGGAGGCCCGCGCCCTCGGCCTCCTGGCCCTCCCCCCCCAACTCCGACTCCCTTTCTGTCTGGGACGTGACCTGAGCCGACTTATCTGTGGAGAACGCTTTTTTTCTTTTTTGAGAAACTAATCTCCTGGCTTCTTTAAGAGCTCCCAGTGCAAAACTGGGTCACAGAGAAATAGCGGCTCCATCTTCTCATTTTCTCACGGACCGTCAGCCTGGCCGCGCCAGGTCCTCCCCCTCCGGGCCGTCCTCCTGGACAGGCTGCTGCTCGGCCTGGGCCAAGGGCCCACACCCTTCACTCACCAGCCAGAGCTGCTCGCCCCTTCCCTGTCCACACCGACAGACGCCACCCCCTCAGGGCCCTCCCGCTCCCCCCTCGGCCCCCGGTCCCCCAGGACACCCTGTGATCCAGGCCAAGGACATTTTACTGGGCCGGGTGCTTAGGGTGGAACCTGTGTCTGTCCCCGAGGGCTCGATGCTGAGACGTCATCAGTGGTCCTATTATCTGGTCCTTCCTGGAGGAGAGGGCTCCCTGCGGTCCCCTCCCATCCCCATCCCCCTCCCCTCCCCTCCCCGTCCCATCCCCTCCCCTCCCTGTCCCCTCCCCTCCCCCTCCCTCTCCCCCTCCCCCTCTCTGTCCCCCTCCCGTCCCCTCCCCGTGTCCCCTCTGCCAAACGGACCAAAGACAGGCCAGGTGACCAGGCACCTGGGGACGGTGGAAAATACAAAACTGGATCGAATGTCAGCGGCCTGGCTTCTGGCTAAACAGACTCAGCAGGACTCTCGCGAAAAGTGAACAGCAGAGGCGAACACCAGAGCCCCAAAGTCAAGGCCTCGCTGTGAAGGTCGGGGAGAGTGGAGGCCCTGGCGGGAGGCTGGGGAGGGAGAGGCTGCTGTAGAAGTGAGCACGGCCCAGGTTCCTGGGCCTCAGTCCCCTCCCACCTTGGAGGAAGGCAGCTCGTGCTGTCCAGCCAGGAAGGGCCAGGGCCGGGATCCTGGGCCGTTGGACCGGCATCCGCAGGGCGTCGTTCAGTTCGGTCCGTGTGGAAGCTCTGTCCAGCCCGTCCCTGTCCCGGCTGTGCTGCTGCTCCCAGGCCCACCCGGCCCACTGGGCGCCGTGTCTGAGCCTGAGCCTGCGCCACCCAGAGAGAACGCGGGAGCCGACGGGGAACCCGCTACCAGCCAGGCCTTGCCAGGCTCCTTGATGACCTGGAGCCGGGAAAGGGGTGCTCGTCCAGACGCAGCCTCTCCCCAGGCTCCCGGCCGGGGCTGCCCTCCCCCTGCCAGCCCAGTCCTTTCCCAGGTCAGACGCCTCCCCTCACACTCCTCATCTTTTTAAAAATACGTTTGTATTGATTTCAGAGAGGAAGGGAGAGGGAGAGAGAGAAGCATCCATGATGAGAGAATCATGGATCAGCTGCCTCCTGCACGCCCCACCCTGGGGATCAAGCCCGCAACCAGGGCCTGTGCCCTGACCGGGAACTGAACTGTGACCTCCTGGCTCATAGGCTGACGCTCAACCACTGAGCCCCGCCGGCCCGGCTGTGGTCCTCCTCTTGCCCGCTCCTGGCTATGCACCCACAGAGGAATTCCCTCTTCCCCTCTCTCCCTGGACACAACATGAGTCCCTGGGAGGTGGCTAGCGCACAGTAGGGGCTTGAGGGAGGGCAAGTGACGTGATGAGGCTGCATGACTCGCACGGCTGGAGAGGAAGATGGAACCGGCCACAGGACCAGGGGAGAGGGTTCGGGAGATAGTCCGCCGAGAGTGTGGGCGTCAGGAGGGAACTGAGCTCTGCGTGCTGGCCGCCCCCGGAATGCGTCTTCAATACCCACTTTCACACACACACACTCACACACACACTCACACAGACACACTCACTCACACACACTCCCACACAGAGACACACACACATACACACACACACACACACACACACACGGAAACGGGAACTAGTGTTTGTTTTGCCCTGAACATAAGGTTCAGCTCAGGGGCCTAGCGTTCCCCTTTGTCCTGGTGAGCTGTGCTCCTGGGCCTGGGGACTGAGCCCTCAGCTTCATCGAACCCCCTTCCGGCCTCCTCTAACCCCTGGCCTGCTGTTAGAGCTGGGGGTGGGGGGTGGGCCTGCTCTGTGTGGGAGCTGGGGGTGGGGGGTGGGCCTGCTCTGTGTGGGAGCTGGGGGTGGGGGCCGGGCCTGCTGTTAGAGCTGGGGGTGGGGGCCGGGCCTGCTCTGTGTGGGAGCTCCCTGGGGCTGCGATTGGCAGGAGGAAGAATGAGCCCGAAGGGCCTGAGGCTTAGAGCCCAGTGGAGCCCAGTGGAACTAACGCCTAGTGGAACCCACGCGGGAGGGGCTGTCTGGCTCCCGAGGCCGGTGCAGGTCCTCACTGAGCGTCCAGGAGCCTCGGGCCTCCGGCAGAGCCGCTGCATCGGGGGCGGCCTGGCACGGAGCCTTCCTTCTCCGTGTCACCTTCATGTAAGACGGGAGTCTCCTGCTTTTTCCCTGATCTTCGCTGGGAGCGCATGGTGGGAGGGCTCCTGGCCTCCTTCCTGGCGGTGAATGATGTGGGGACGTGCGGGCTCGGGAGGCCCAGCCCAGCTTCGGCCGAACAATCATCCTTTGAACCGGGGCTCCCTCCGCCCAGTCCGCCTACTTCTTCGCACATTTGGGTTTCGTGGACTCGAGTTTCTTAAAACAGGGCTCACAGCTGAGCCTGCTCAGGCCCAAGAGAGCGGGAGCCGGACCCACGGGAGCCACGAGTGAGCGGGCGTCGTGACCACGGCCACAGCCTCCCGCGGGCCCTGAACCGCAGCTGAGCCACGGCTTTCACCAGCCCGCACGCTCGCCTCTGCCTGGCCCCGTGGGCATCCCCGTGGCCAAGTTGCAAACACATGGAGTGAGAGGGTCAGGATGGGACCCTCGACAGCCGCTGGCGCTGCAGGGAGGGAGCTGAGGGAGCCCAGGCCCCAGCCCCCAGGCTGCCGGCCGCCTCGGGCCACTCCTACCGGGCAGCCTGGAGCCCGGCCAGTGCCCGCACCCCGAGGCGAGCTCTGTCCCCCCCCAGCCGCGTGACTGCAGGTCCCGCCCCCAGAGGCGCAGGACGCAGCGTGGTGAGAAGCGGCCTGGAGAGAGCCCAGCGTGTGCGCTTGGTGCCACGCTCGACCCATGGCCTCGGGACTCCAGGCAAAGCCCGGGTGCCGCACGCGGCCCTCCTGCCTGCTCCCTGTGCTGCCCTAGACTTGCTGTCACTCATTCTCCCTCCTCCATAACTGTTCCTCCAGACACCCACACACTCCCGGGGGCTCGAGCAGCACCCCCCTGCCCCTGCCACTCCTGCACCGGGAAGTCCTTCCCAGCCCATTTCCGCACCAGAAAACGGCGCCCATTTTGAAAAACATTTATTTTTATTGATTTTTAGAGAGAGAGGAAGGGAGAGGGAGAGAGACAGGGACATCCATGCGAGAGGGGGGCATCGGTCGCTGCCTCCTGCACACACGGCTGCCTGTGTGCTCGCGGTGCTGTCTTCATGCTCAGAACACGACTCTGCTCCAGGCAGCAGCTCCGGACAGAGGGGGGCCTGGGGTGGGTTCCCCCAGCACTTCACCTCCTGACTCTGAAACAGGCCTCTCTGGCCCGTTCCAGCAGAACCCAGCCTCCTGACTCTGCACCAGCAGCCGCACACACCTCTACGATGCACTGGTCACCATGGCAACACTACTTCCGGCCCACTCTCCAGTCAGACTTTCAACACCTCATTCACTTGTGTCTGCCACACCTGGTACAGTGCCTGGCGCATTACCCATCTATATATAGAAAAGGCTAACATGCTAAGTGTCTGGTTGCTATGATGCACACTGACCACCAGGGGGCAGGCGCTCAACACAGGAGCTACCGAGCTGCAGTGACTTGGCAGCAGCAGTTCTCGGGTGATGCACCCCAAACCCAGAGAGGAGGGAGCCCGATTCCTTGCAGTGCCGCGTGATTCCACCTTTGGCCATGGGTTATGTTGTTGCTGGGGCACTGTCAGCCCCGAATCTGGTTTACTGCACACTTGTGTTTGCGTTCCACTCCCTGTAGGACAGCAACTTTGCAGAGTGCCCTCTTGCACTCCAGGACCCCTCGGGGGATGTCAGGGAGCTGGTTTCAGCCTGATCCCCACAAGCCAGGCTGAGGGACCCCACCTGCCGGAGGAACCCCACTCACTCCACAGACGCTCTTCGAGCCATGGCACTACCCCAGGTGCGGCCGGCTGGGGAGGGACTGTGGGAGGTTGGCTCCAGGGCGTGTCCAGCTGTCTCACCCAGTCCTGCCCCACCGGCCACCTTCTAATTAATTTCCTTTCAGTGTGCATGAATCCATGCACCAGGTCACTAGTATTTAATAATAAGGAATGAATGAACATATGAATGAATGAATGAATGAATGAATATGGAAAGCCACGTGTTCATCTCCAAGGGGGACAGAAAATGCCGGGGAATAAGCTGCAGGCGGCCTCCATTTCTCCTCGCGAGGCCAGGCGCAGGGCCAGCCGCCCGGAGTTCCCATCCTGCTGGAAACGCATCTTGTTGGACCCACGGCTGAGGGACGTCTGGAAGCGAGCGAAGAGCGGCCGAATCACAGTCTCTAAGTCAGTTAAGGGGCCAGGAGTCCAGCCAAGCCGCGTCTGACATTTTGCAAAGAAGATGCAAGCACAGCCTCACGGGAAAGTCCCTCACAGGCACGGTGCCTCGGCCATAGAGCCGCCCGCCAGCTGTCAGCTCAGCAGACGCACGTTCACTCCGCGGGCCCTTTGCCGCCTCTGGGCAGCTCCGAGCGAGCGGCGTGGAGGCCTAGCCGGCCACCAGCTGGCTGGATGGAGCGAAGGCCACAGCAGGTCATGAGCGACGCTGTTTGCCAAATCCCCGCTCCCTTCTCTGCTGGGTGGATGGAGCCCTGAGGCGACAGACACTTTTACAAGCAAGTTGCCGGTTTCCCTGCTGGATCCTCCTCTCTTGACTCACATCCTCCATCCTCCCTCCTGGCTCCTCCCCGTCGCCTTAGACACCAACGAGAGGATGAGGATGCTCACAGCACTGGGACCCTGACCCTCCCGCCCGGTCCCACCAGGACCCTGGCGGCCTCGAGTCTAGCAGGTCAACCGGCCAAGGTTAGGAACGTGCCTTCCTTCCTCATCAGCATCCACACGTGGCTGCTCTGCTGACTCTTTGTCCCAGGAGCCAGGGAGCGAGGTGCCTCCACGGGTCAGGAGGGTCAGGCGCAGAAGGACGAATCTCGTTCCTCCCGTGGCACCCGCTGCCCTGCACGGCCAGAAGGGGCACACCCCTGGCCGCCCAAAGGCGTGTTGGGGCCACGGCTGGGTGCAGGGAAGGTTAGGTAATGTTCCTAGACTTTTAAAAGGAGCATTTCTAGATTAAAACCTAGAGGCCCAAAGAGGCAGTGTTTCTGCAACGGAGGGAACACGGCCGCCACATGGCAACACTGTGCATGCGTCCTGCAGCTCGTGGACACCGGTGGATGAGGATGAGGATAAGGATGAGGATGAGGATGAGGGAGCTACGCTGAGGGTCAGGGGGCTGAAAGGCAGGTCAGCAGAACACATCCTGACTTTGCACAGAGCGAAAGGGATGGAACGTAATAATGTGTAGGACGCAGCACATGGTACCAGAGCGAATGTACATGTAATTGCAGCAGCACGTGCTGGGGGTTTGGGAATGAATTAAAGACATCCAACCACAGAGTCAGGTTCCAGGCGGAACCTCCAGGAAGCGTCACCCCTCGGCGCCGCGTGGACTTGCTGTGTCTCTTACTTGCCCGAGGGAAGACACAGTGCTCTTCACGGTGCAAAGAAAACCACACAAAACCCGGACATTCAACAAAAGGAAGGAGACGGAGGCCATGGATGTGCTACGGGCTGAGTGGCTGGTCCCGCCCCCGAGTTCATAGGCTGCAGCCCCAATCGGTGTGGGTGCCGGGAGGGTGCAGCCCTCATGGGTGGCCGGTGCCCTGATGGAGCAGACAGACTGGGAGCGGCTCTCTGCCAGGCGAGGGCACAGCGAGAGGAGGCGCCGGCACCTCAGGAGGGGAGCCCGCTGGGCCTGGAATGCCGGCCCCTGGAGCTCAGGCTCCAGCCTCAGAACCAGGAGAAACGCCCAAGCCACCGGGTGGTGATATTTGGTTATGGCAGCCTGAGCAGCCTGAGACAGATGTGATACCCAAAGTGCTAAGAAAATACATGCCGACACAGAAACCCACCCCAGAGTCGTTCTCACTTTTATGAGACAGAAATAAAGGCATTTTCTCTGCCCGGCGTGGATCAGTGGCTGAGCATCGACCTAGGAACCAGGAGATCACGGTTCGATTCCCAGTCAGGGCACATGCCCAGGTTTCTGGCTCGATCCCCAGTGTGGGGCGTGCAGGAGGCGGCCAATCCATGATTCTCTCTCATCATTGATGTTTCTCTCCCTCTCCCTCTCCCTTCCTCTCTGAAATCAATAAAAATATAAACAACAACAAACAGGGAGGCTGGGTGGAGAGATGAAGGAGAGCGATCAGAAGGTAGATAACCGGGGGTGTTCCTACTCGCAGACCAAGCTCTCAGGCCCACCCCTCACCTCTCCCGCCTCTGCCCCCTCCCCCCTGTGCCCTCGCTGTAAGATGGGAACATCTGTGCATCCTTGCAAGGTTGTCGTGAAAAATAAGAGAAATCAGTGAGGTGCTTCGCCAGGGCCTGGTGCAGAGCGAGGCCGGAGTAAAAGCCAGCTGTCATTTCCCATCAGCACAATTGCTGCCATGTAACATTTTGCATAAACACCTAGAATAGCCCTGCTCTCTGCAGCCGGTGGCTAGCGGTGGGAGCAGCTGCCACGCCAGGACCGGCGCTGGTTTCCACTCTGCGTCCGTTCTGACCGATTGGCAGTGCCTGCCTGCAGCGAAGGTCCAAGGCCAGGGGCTGCTGGAAGGAGCAGCAGTCGGACCGGCTGGCGATGTCTGCTCAGGCACAGGAGGGGAGAGGTAGCAGGCGGGCCTAGCACCCCTGGTCCTGGCCTATTTCATCGCTTACCCAGCAGGAAATAGCGATGGAGAGAGTTCCCAGTCCAGGCTCTCGGGGGGACCTGCAGACAGACCCCAAAGGGCCGAGTTTTAACTGAGGCCGTGGCAGGCGGCTCCTGGGAAGCCGTGATGGAAGCAGGCCCTGCCTCCTTTTCTGTCTGAGGATCTCCTTGTGCCCTGCCGCTCACCGCGCAGGCAGCTGCTCACCGCACCTGGCAGCCGCTCACTGCACCGTCCCTGCCGCAGTGGCGAGCCTCAGGTGGCTCCCCGTGGGCAGAGCTGGCAGAGAGCAGTGGGGAAGGGATCCAGAACGCGATGCCCTGGGCACAGCCCGGGCCGAGCCCGTCTCCCAGCGTCTGCGACGCCCGCACGCTGACCGCTCAGGGACCCGGTCACCTGTCTCTCAGGTGCACGACCACCAAGATCCCATCCATTTTGTCACAGTTCTAGGGAAGGGCAGGCACCTCTTGCGTCGACTCTGCCTTTGAAAGAGGCCGAAGACGTGGGCACAGACGCGCATACGTGCATGTCAGAGGCCCCGCCTCCCCAAGAGCATCCTCTGATCCTCGTTCCCAAATGGCGGCCCAGGTCGACCACGGAAGGTCACGTCTGCCCAGCACCTGCTGACTCCAGACCAGCCCCGCTCCCTCCCACAGTGACCCGCCGCGTGCGGCTGACGTTCACTGTGGCTGTGGGCCGGGCTGGCGCCTGGACTTGAATCCCATGCCTGTGGGTTGGGTCCAGCCACTGCCGCATAGAGAGTCCCGCCCAGGGACCCGGGAAGAAAGGTTTTATTTTATTTTTATTGATTTCAGAAAGGAAGGGAGAGGGTGAGAGAGAGAGAGACATCAATGATGAGAGAGAACCATGGATCGGCTGCCTCCTGCACACCCCACATGGGGGATTGAGCCCGCAACCCGGGCCTGTGCCCTGACCCGGAATCGAACCTTGACCTGGTTCATAGGTCAACGCTCAACCACTGAGCCATGCTGGCCGACAAGAAAGGTGTGAACGTGGTCGTCACGACTCTGGTTTCTTGCCGCGTCGGGAACAGGTCTGTGCGTCCCTGAGGCTGGGGCTGCGGTGTTGGGTGACTCTACCACAAGTGAAATGACCAACATTAGAAACACCAAGGTCACGTCTGTGACCCCACCTGCTGCTGCTGACAGCCCGGCCGGCCCAGCCAGCAGTCCCCTCACCGCCCCCTCCCTCTCCCCCTCCCCGTGAGGGTGGGACTGGCTCAGAGTCACCAAGCTTTAGGGAGAAGGGGACACGTCCGTCCCTGCTGGTTCCAGGGGGTTCCAGCCGCAGCTGCCTCTGGCACTGTGAGCTTGGCCACGTCAGCCGCGGCTGCTTTTAGTCCCTGCGCTTCTGATTCCAAGAAAACGCCCTTTGGCTTGGCTCCCACCTTCCTCAAGCGGGAGACCTACCTCTCCAAGCCTCCCGTCCAGGAACGCGCAGGGAGAGGCGAGAGCAGCCGCTGGAGCTGGTGCCGGCTGTCCACCTGCAAACTACACGGAGAGGGACTCCGTGTCCTGGCCGCTGGCTGCGGCGTCACCGCCTCTTACTCTTGAGATTGCTCCCAGAACGCGGGGACATGGGGAGGCAGGACCCACACTTCTGCACGTGTACATGTGTGTGCGCATGTATGTGCACGTGAGTATATGTGCATGTGTGAGTATATGTGCGTGTGTGTGTGCGCGTGTGTGTGAGGGAAGGAAGGAGCAGGGCGGTGGTGGTGAGCGAGGGGCCCTGGCGAGAAGCTGCTGGCCGGGAATGAACATCCCACAGCCTCGGCTGGAACCTTCCTGTGAAATAGGAAGCTTAGAAGGACCCTCCTGCTAGATGAGTGGTTCTCAACCTTCCTAACGTCACGACCCTTTAATACAGTTCCTCATGCTGTGGTGACCCCCAATTTCATTGTTACAAATTGAACATAATTAAAGCATAGTGATGAATCACAAAAACAATATGTAATTATGTATATGTTTTCTGATGGTCTTAGGCGACCCCTGTGAAAGGGTCGTTCGACCACCAGAGGGGTCGCGACCCACAGGTTGAGAACCGATGCGCTAGATGGACAGCAACACTGAGAAACTCAGAACAAAAAGGCTAGAAACCTTGAGCAGAAAAGAGATGTTTCAACAACAAAACATAAGCCATAAACTTAAACAAGGGTGTGAAAGACCTGAACTCAGAAAATTACGAGGCCCCGAAGAAGGACATCCCGGGTGACACACACGGGGAAGCGTGTGCCGTGCTGCTGGGAGGAAGACTTGCCGCAGGAACATGTCTGTGCCACGCAAAGCCATCCACAGACTCAACACGGTTCCTTCGCGGCACCAGTGGCGTAGCTCACAGAACTGGGACAAACATCCCCAAAGTGCACAGGAGTCCAGGACCCTGAGGCAGCAGTGACCTTGGGAAAGAAGAACAAACTGGAAGAATGGCGCCCCTAAGGTCAAACTAGAACCACGGCCACGGTCATCAAAACACATGGGCAGCCCCCGCGGCAACCTGACTGTCCGCTCAGCCACACACACATCCCCGCACACGCAGTGAGTGCCGCTCACAGGCTGCTCCCTGTGGCAGAGCAGAGGCCCTTGGGCGTCTCCAGCAGGAGGAGGGCCCCCACCCACCACCATGACCACCAGAGAGGAGCGAGCGAGGCTCCGCAGGGAGGATGGCCCAGACCCCCCTCCCCGCCCCCCGGGTGGTGAGCGTTGCCTGGTCCTGGCTTTCCTTGGGTGGGGGGCCGAGGGGAATGGGTGACAGGTTCTCGAGAGGCGCTCGGCTCCCAGGACTGTCCGGTTAATTCCGGCTGCAGAATTACACGCATGCGCCCTAGTGCTCCCTCAGCCGCCTCCCGCCTGGAGCTGGAAACCCCAGGATTCTTGATGGAAATGTTTTCCCAGACTCGCTTCCCAAAGCCGTGTTGTCTGACAGTCATTGTTGTCTGGCAGCAAGAGAAGAAGGCAGAGGGAGGGAGGGAGAGAAACATCAATGACGAGAGAATCATTGCTCAGCTGCCTCCTGCACGTGCCACACGGGATCGAGCCTGCAACCCGGGCCTGTGCCCTGATCGGGAATCGAACCCTGACCTCCTGGTTCCTAGGTCGGCGCTCAACCACTGAGCCACCCCGGCCGGGTGTGACTCTTAATTCTTCATCAGTGCAAGACCATCCGATGCTTCCCACTGACGGGCTGTGTGCATGTGAAACACGCTATTAACTGGCTGCCACGAGCAGCTGCGTTCAAACCCCGCGTCCCAGTGGGGGGGGGGGACGGGCGTGACTCAGACATGTCCTCAGAGGAGCAACCGGGCTGGACCCGCGTCTCCCGCTCGGGCGGCTGCGCCCACGAGGTTCTCGTGAGCCAGGTCGGGAGGTTCTCCCAGGTTCCCTTCACTCGGAGACCGCGGCGGTTGCCTTGGAAATGGCCGGTGCTGGCATCACACCCTGACAGAAGCGCTGTGGTCGGGCTTTGCTCAGAGCTGAGGCGATGGGGGCGGGGGTGGGGGTGGGGCAGGGGGCAGCTTGGGGGGAGTTGCGGGTCGCCTGGGGGGGTCACCTGGCAGGGGTGCGGGCGGCCTTGGCCATCACTCTAATGAAGGAGCTTGGTCACAGGAGGGGACAAACTCCAGCTGAGACGAGACAGCTGCTGGCCGTGTCCACTGGTGACATGCGGCCCCTGGTGGACGGAGCAGGAAAACCCAGCTCAGGGCCCAGTGACAGCACCTTCCGTGCAGGGTCCAGGCGCCGAGGGGACTGGAGTGGGAGGAATGAGCCCAGAGGGGCGTGCCCGCCCCGCCCTCCACACCGGCCTCTCCCGGGAATGTCCACGGGGACCACCTGGGTGCTGGTGGCTCAGCCTGTAGGCGGGGGCCCGGTCCCTGCTTTCCCCCAGCCCCCCCAGCCATGCCCCTCCCTGGGGGTCCCGAGGGGCTGAAGGCAGGCCCCTCCCTGCGGGTGGCAGCCCTCTGTTCTCGAGTCCCAGGTCCCGGACTCAGCCCCTGGGTGGGAAACAGAAAGACGCTGCCGGTGCTGCCGGGCGGTGCGTCAGGCCCACGGCAGTGTCTGTGCGGAGCATGCAGACCTCTTTCCTGTCTTCACTCCTCACGCAGCAGTTCCCCGTCAGGCTTTACGATGCTCCACAGGTGACGTGGACAGGAGGGCGTGTGCAGGTCACGCCATTTCATGTCAGGGACGTGAGCACCCGAGGCTGTGGCACCCAGGGCGCCCCAGAACCAGCCCCTGCGGATCCTGAAGGCGCCCCCCCAGTCCCTGCGGATCCCGAGGGCCTCCCCACCAGACCCTGCGGATCCCGAGGGCCTCCCCACCAGCCCCTGCGGATCCCGAAGGCGCCCCCCCAGTCCCTGCGGATCCCGAGGGCCTCCCCACCAGCCCCTGTGGATCCCAAGGGCGCCCCCGTCCCTGCGGATCCCGAAGGCGCCCCACCAGCCCCTGCGGATCCCGAGGGCCCCCCGAACCAGCCCCTGCGGATCCCGAGGGCCCCCCCACCAGCCCCTGCGGATCCCGAGGGCCTCCCCACCAGCCCCTGCGGATCCTGAGGGCCAGCTGCAGTGCTGTGCTCTCTCCAGAAGAGGACATGGTGCCGTCACTGAAGCGTACGACAGCTTTTGCTTTAGACCAAGTGACAATGTCAGGCCCTGCTGTGCTGCTGTTGGCAGAGAAGGCGGTTTCTCTCCTCCAGCGTCAGGTGAAGCCGGTGGAGGGAGGGGCAGCGTGTGATGCCATGAGCTGGGCACCCGCGGCCCGGGGGGTCCTGACTGTGGCACCTGCTTTCTCTGGTGTAAACGCTCCCGATGGCGAATATGGAGCCACCACCAACTTTACCCCTGGCTCTCCCTTCCGCACACCGGCCACAGGCAGAGCGAGTGGTGAGGGTTCTTTCCTGCCTGAACTTCTGACAAGAAAACTCAGTTGTCAGCCACTAAAGAGAGTGACTCTCACACGTCGTCACATGTAAACAGGTTTCTACAACTGATGTTCCGTCCAAGGTGGTCGCTGTGTCAGTTACAGATGCTCACGATGCAGAAGCCCTATGAGCTGCTTCACTCGGGCACCAGCCCCAGCGCACACCCTGCCCGCTTCTCCTCTCCGGGCGTCGAACTGCAGCATCACCGGCCTTGCACGGGGCTCATCAGGCGGAATGAGGGTGCCTTGAACACAAGCACGGCGACATCCCGACAGTCCACTGGTCACCGAGATGGCCACTGAGTGACCAGCGGGCCGAGTGTCCAGGCGTGGAGACGGGTCACGTCCGGGCAGGACGGAGCCGACAGCACGAGATTTCATCACATACTCAGAACAGCATGCAATTTAAACATATAAATGATTTATTTCTGGAATTTTTCCTTCGATGTTCTCAGACCCCAGGTTAACTGAAACCCTGGAAACGGAAACTGTGGACAAGGGGGGCTGCTGCTCCGTCAGAGTGTCATCCGGCTGACCTGTGACCCGAGCCAAAGGCTCCCCGACTTCCCGGAGGGAGACAGGCTCCGGGGACGCAGTGACCTGCCCGAGGCCACGCGGCTGATCAAGCGGGAACTGGGCTTGGACCGGGACTCCGCTGCCCTCGGCTCCTGCCCGAGAACCAGGCTGAAGGGCGCCTCTTTCCAGTCACACCGCCACCTGCCCACCCCCTCCCCCTCCGCCAGGAGGCCCTGTGCTGACCACCTGGTGCCCAGATGGTGCGTGCACATGGACGGCACAGAGCGACGCCCACATGGCACCTGAGCGTGGAAACTTAGGAACAGTTTGCGGAGGAGGCAGAACCCACTCGTGGGCAAGAGCTGTGGACGTCCTCACACACACTTACAGCCGAGGCCACGCACTGGGTCTGCTCGGCCTCCCAGTCTCTCCCTGGGGTGCAGGGAGCACCTCCCATCTCGCTCCAGCGGGGCCTGGGGACGCGGACTCACGGGCAGGGTGAGCCCAGGCCTGGTGGCCGGGGACAGACCCCACACGCACGCACGAGGAACGGAGACAAGTCGCCCTCAAGTGGCCGTGGTCACGCGTGAACCCCCCGAGGAAGGTCGTCGTGCCCCTCGGGGCGGCCGGGAAGGTGTCAGGGGAGTGGTGGCCCCGGCCCGGAAAGCAGGCAAGTCTTGGTGCGAGACTCTCTCCCCTCGTCAAACGCACTTAGAGAAGGTGTCACCAAGCGCCCGAGACGTGTGGCAGCAGCCGGCTCACAGGCTCCCCAGCCATGAGGAGGCAGAGGGCTCACTCCACACACGGGAGGCTACTGGCCACTGGTCAGCAGGAGGCAGTAACTGGATGGCCGGTCCGTCCCCCTTAGGACTTTCGTTACAGCTCTAAGTCGTCTCAGAAACATGAGGGAGATTCTGAGTGGGTGAGGTGAGTTCCCACACCCGACCCCAAACAGAGGGCGACCTTCACCCTGAGCAGGCCACGCACACGCCACGTGCGGGAGGAGTGGAGGTGTGGCCCTGGGTTTCTGAGCTCACGCGCCACAATCCAGTTCGTCACAATCACCCCGAAGCGCTGCTTTCATCTTTATTCTCTTCCTGACTGAGCCACCCGTGCTCCCTGCAGGTCTGACATCACAGAAAAGGGGCCATGAACCCCCAGACCCGCCTCGGAGACGCCGCTTCCCTCTGGAAGAACCGACGGGCGGGCAGGTGGCGCAGGAGCAGGACCACGGGGCTCCGCCATGAGCACGTCTGCTCGGCTCCTGTTAAAGTTTCCAGTCCCGACAGATGAGCCTGCCGCTCCCCAGAGCTGCGGGCGTTTCAGAGGACCAGGCCGCCCGGGGCAGGATAGCACCCAGCACCCGTCTCACTCAGTACTGAAGGCAAGCAGCAGGTAAGTACAAACTGAAGACAGAGTTGATACAAGGAGAAAACAGTTCAGAAAAGCATGGCCGTTCCTCATCAGAACAAAAGCTCCTACATTCTATTCCCAGCAAGTGTCAGAACGGGTGTAAAACTCAACACGGGAAACAGTCATCTCTTCACCATCAAACAGAGCCCAATAGCAAGTCCACAGCTGCTGCCGGTGCCGGTGCGAGGACACGCCGGTGCCCGGCCAACGAGAGCCCCCCGTCCAGGAAGTGGCAGCAAGAACGGCGACCTCAGCGGAAGCCGCGGGCACTAGGGGCGCAGCTCGGACCTGGAACTGGCCAAGGACAACTTCGTTTCCAGGTCACGCAGCTTTGTCTGCAAGATTTTCAAAATATCTTCCATCTGTTTCAGCGAAAAAAGGGGGTTAACAATCATACGACTGCGATTGAAATCAGACATTGCTAAGTGATTAGAATACACATCAGTAATACAACTTCTGAATGTGTGCATTACACAGAGATATTCCATGTGTATTAGTGAAATCATTTAAACTAAATGTTATTTAAATAACACATAAGCCTATGAACAGTTCTCAACGTCTAATTGACAGCTTTTTAAAGAAAAGTTTCTTTTTTTAAAATATGTTTTTACTTATTTTTAGAGAAAAGGAGAGGGAGAGAAACATCAATCAGCTGCCTCCTGTACACCCCCCACTGGGGATGGAGCCTGCAACCTGGGCCAGGGCCGACTGGGAATTGAACTGTGACCTCCTGGTTCAGAGGTCAATGATCAACCACTGAGCCACACGGACAAGCTCGGCAGCTCTTATTCACTCCTCACCATCTTGCCTCTGCCAGGAGGTGTCAACACGCACAAGTACGACTGCTTCCACCGAGAGAACCGAGTCCAATGGAGGAGCAACGTGGCGGAGAGAGATTTCCACATGTGACCGTCCTGGAGGCTGTGCCTCTGGCCCGGCATGAAATGGCTTCCTGCTATTTCTTTTGATTGAGCTTTAGCTTAATTTGTCCCCAAACTGCAGCCTCTGACACCTGGACCAGAAGCAGCGCGGAGGGGAGGGCGCCTCCGACAGAGAGCGAGCAGTTACCTGCTTCAGCGAGTTCTCTATTGCCGTTCTGCTCTCAAGACTGAACGCCTGGTCGTCCGACACGATCTGCTTCTCAGAGGACCCTAGAACGTAACTGCACCATGGAGTTAGATACGGAACCAGCAGGTATTAAGTCTGCCTTCGTGAACGATGTTACAGTTCTAAGTCTATTACACTATGTGTCAGCACCAAGTAAACACACAGAACTGTTCTTGTTACCAGCCCCTGTCGAAAGCTGTTCCACATAACATCATGTTTTCCTCCGGACAGCCCTAAATGTCCCCCAATACCATAGCCCTGCATGCTGGGCATAAGCCGGCGGCAAAACATGAGCACTCACAGTTCAAAGTCCTGCTGTCAAGTTTCTGTATGTGACACCTGGGAACGTGTGCTCTCATGTTGGCCTTTTAGTGAATAGTAATCTGTCCAGTCAACTCGAGACCCAAACCTGGCAGCTCCCACAGTCACCCCACTGCTCCCTGCTGGCCGGTCCAGAGAAGCTGAAGAGCCGGAGGACTGGCCGGCAGCGGGAGCAGCAGCAGCGCCGGGAACCCACAAACTCTCAGCAGCGAGGGGGACGGGCCAGGAGCTCCCAGAAAACAGGCTCCGTTGCATTCAGTCAGCAGAAGCCTGCTATCACCTGCAGCAGCTTCATGTCACTCACTCCTCTGATGGAATCAGAGCGGCCTGTCTGGGAAGCCCTGCTGATTAAAGCTCTAAAAGCACGGAGGCGGAACTGCAGGGGCATTAACCAGCTGTTTGGAGGAAGAACGATGAGGCGGGAAACTGAAGTGGCACTGAGGGACTTACGAAACGGTCAGTGCCCATGGCGGAGGGCGCCCACGGCTGAAACAAACCAGGCTCCTCGGCCTTAGGGTTCCGCCCAGAGCAGCGCCCGTGTGGGTCCCGGGCCGAGTCCTCCCCTCACTTCCTTCCACAGACACATCCCTTTCGATCCTGCACCAGCCCCACGGCCCCGAGAGCTCCCGTCCTTCACAGCCGCCCGCCCCTCCCTCCCTCCCTCCCTCATCACGGATCCATGTCAAGTCCTCACGGGACCAAGGGCGCCTGCTCGCTGGGCCTCTGCGCTCTGCAAACACGGGACCTGTGCTCCCGCTAGGCCTGCAGCACGAGCCACGCCCGCACTGCTCCCATTTTAAAGTGTTTATCTAAGCCTTTCCAGTTTCCCTTATCAGAGCAAAATTAGAAGTGTAATAAAAGTAGGGTTTTAAATTTCTGAAGAGGAAATCTAAACCCCTCAGGAGTGACAACACCCGCGAGGACCAAAGCCCAGGCACTTCTCTCACGGGTTCTGTCCGTCCATCCGTCCATCCATACAGACACAGACTTGCAGGCTCCGAGGCGTCTTTCTTTAAGGTCGTGAGGCTGTGTCCTGCCCAGGACGAGCGGAGGTACAGCAGGGCCAACGGATTTATTTAACTTCGTCCCATAAAACGGCTCATGGACTGGAAGGCCATTAAGACACTGAGCTGCCACCAGGCCCCAGCCTGCCTGGCTGCCTGGAGACCCGGGGGAGGCCCTTCCTGGCCCTCGGAAGCGCGAGGACGATGCCTGGCGGGGTCGGGACACAGGCAGCTAACCTGGTGCCCACTTCACCGAGCACCAAGGCCTCCCTTACCGACCGGCTGTGAAATCCCCATTTCTCCTGGACGTCCGAGGAGGCTGACCACTGAGGGGGAATCAAACGGACAAAACGGACTGACCCCCACGGTCCTGTTCCATCAGAGCCGACCCAGCAGCCACTGCGCCGGCGTCACTCTGGGAAATGCTCTTACGGTGCCTCCTCCGCCAATTCACAGCGTCTGACGCTCCCGTCACTGGCTTCGCGGCCAGAAACTGACTTGGACACACGCTCGCACAGGTGGACACTCTGGTGTCCGCACACCGACTGCCCGCGAGCCGCTCAGAGCACTGGCCATGCGCACTCACCTCTCCGTGGCCCCCACGCCGAGGCAGAACAGGTCCCTCTTGTAGTCCAGGTGGCCGGGCGTGCACCGGTAGATGTAGCCAAGGGACAGCGCGCAGCCCGCGCAGCGCAGGGTCTCCAGGATGCTGTGGGAGAGACTGCTCAGACCAGGCGGCACCTGCCCCAGAAGCCCCTGCTCACACCACAGGGAGACACTGAGGTTGCTCAAGTGACTCCGCCCTAAGCCACACCCATAAGGGAGACGACATTGAGGTGTTGGTATGAGGAACAGATAGTCATTCCCGGGCTCCTAACAACAAGGGCACACACACCGCAGCCCAGAGTCAGCTAGCAGGTGTGCCTCCACCAGAACTAACGTTTTTTAAAACTGATTTTAGAGAGAGAGGAAGGGGGGGAGGGGGAGAGGGAGAGAGAGAGGGAGAGAGAGGGAGAGAAGGAGAGAGGGGGAGAGAAGGAGAGAGGGGGAGAGGGAAAGAGGGAGAGAGAGAGGGAGAAGCCTCACACCCTGAGCAGGGGTCGAATCCACAGGCTGGGCATGTGCCCTGACCAGGACTAGAACCAGTGACGTTCAACCAGCTGAGCCACACCCACGGGCTAATCACTTGTTTTCGTTGTCGCTGTCTTCAGTTACTGTCTAGGCACAGCAATGACCCCTCTGGCAGAATATAAAGGTTCTGAATCGATGACAAACATTGAGCCCAGACAGCACAGCTGGTGCACAGTTGACAGGAATGAGGAAGACAACAGCACGGTGACCAGCGCTGGGAGGCAGGAGGAGGGCGGGCTCGGCAGGAAGAGGCGCGCGCCGTCCTGGCTCTACGACCAAGCGGCCCTGTGGCCTCAGCCAAGCCCCAGCCGCCAGCCTTCCTCTCTCCAGACACAAACGGGAGCGAGCCCAAGGCCGGCTTCCCAGGTGACCACCTGCAGCCAGAGTACTGTTTGCTACAGCCACACACGCCCTGCCTGCGCTGGGGATCGCATTCTCCTTGAGTAGAGTAGTTTTTAACTGAAGGAGACTTTCTTTGACTACAACAGTCCAGCATTACTACAGTGAAAAACCAGTATTTGAAAATACACTGAAAACACATGACGTTTACTGGTCTGTGTGCCACCAACACCAGCGGAACGGGCTCCGGGACACACTCACACAGGCACAGCTGCCCCTGCGGTTTGTGAGGATGCCATCACAGCAGGTGGGACGGGGTGCCGAGAGGTGGTCCCTTCCCGGGGGGAGGGGGAAGGGACAGTGGGGGAGGGGCTGTGCTGTCATTTCTGGCCCCGCCATAGCCTTGTCTCTTTACACCACAGGCCATGTGCGCGTGTATGTGTCCGTGTGCGCGTGTGTCCGTGTGCGCGTGTGTCCGTGTGCGCGTGTATGTGTCCTTGTGTGTGTGTAAGTGTCTCTGTGTGCGTGTATGTGTCCCTGTGTGCGTGTATGTGTCCGTGTGCGCGTGTCCGTGTGCGCGTGTGTCCGTGTGCGCGTGTGTCCGTGTGCGCGTGTATGTGTCCGTGTGCGCGTGTATGTGTCCTTGTGTGCGTGTAAGTGTCTCTGTGTGCGTGTATGTGTCCTTGTGTGCGTGTAAGTGTCTCTGTGTGCGTGTATGTGTCCCTGTGTGCATGTATGTCCGTGTGACAGCAGCACTTTCTACGGTTGCCCTGACATGGAAAGGTGGGTGGCGCTGGTCGGAGGCGCCCTGGGCTCTGAGAGCTCACGACACAGGTGTCTTCTTTTCTATGTTTATTTTGTTTCCTCAGCACTAGGCCCCACAACCTGGAAAGGGAGGGTCCCCGTGAGCCTTTAGAAACCAACCCTCTCCCACCGCAAACCTGAAGGGCTCGCCATCACCCGAGAACCGATGCGTCCCTCCGGCTGTTACACCGATCCCCGGGGGGAAGTATCCCAGGTGACCGCACTGGTAATGATTCTACTTGAGAAGTAAAAGTTTTTTTTAACATCCACATTCACGTGGATCGAGCCTCACTCACCAGCCATTCTCGTTTTCCCGTTTGGACAGTATCTGCTCCTTATCCACAGAAACGTTGCTGGAAACACCTAGAAAAAGAACAGGAACTTGTTCGTGTGGTTTGTTATAACAGATACAGACACTTAGAAAACTTCTAACTCAACTTTTAATGTGGAACTCAGAGGACCAGAAAAAATAAGAGCCCAAAACCCAAAGTCAGTCTCTCTCTCTCTCTCTCTCTCTCTCTCTCTCTCTC
>JAWPEG010064501.1:211143476-211157526 GCA_035771395.1 Myotis vivesi | reverse complement strand
CCCCCCCCCCCCCCCCCCCCGCGCCCTGCTCCCCCCTCCTGTCCCCGGCCTTTCTCCAGCCAATGGCTCCAGCCGGGGGCGGCCTTGGGCCCGAGACCCACAGACACACTTGGCCGCTTCACAGAGGCCGGTTGGCCAATCGCGCCTCGGCCTGCCCAGCGCCGGACACGCCAGCGCGGCCATGGCCCCGGCCAACAGCAGCAACGCGTCGGCGCCCTCCTTGGGCTACGAGTACTACCTGGACTACCTGGACCTGCTCCCCGTGGACGAGAAGCAGCTGAGAGCCCACAAGTGTGAGTCCTGGCCGGGGAGGCAGCGGGCGGGACTGGGGCCCCCAGGGCTCGCTCTCCACCCACCGGACAGCTCCCGGGTGGCCGGCCCCGGCCCGCGCTGGGAGGGATCAATGAGCGGGGACAGTGTCTGTCATCGTCCTGAGTGAGTTCGGGACTCGCCTCGGGGGCACCCGTGCGGTAAATAGGTCTCTTGATGGAGGTTCGTGGCCCCGGGTTCCGGGAGTGAGGTGAATGTCTTCACATTGAAGGCTTCGGGGTTCCTGCGTCTGTGCGCAGACTCGGGAGAAAGCTAGTTTGCCGTCCCGGGGATGTACGACTTAATGATCCTATGGTTCGTGTCTCAGGAAGGACGCCCGAACGAGTTAACGCCTTTGGCTCGCTCCCCTTCAGCCTCGATCTCTTGGGTAACTGGGCTTTGTCAGCAACCCCTTGGGATGACTCCAGCTTCTCAGGCAAGATAACAAGTTAGCTGAGGAGCCACAGGAGCACGGAACAAAACAGAGGCCCGGCCCTGGGGACCGGCTCTGCCCTCCCTGAGGTCTGGGGTCCTCGGGGTTTCATGAATAGTCACACACGTCTGTCCAGGGCAAACGCATCGCCAAGGACCGGAGACTTTCACATGAGGAGATGGTCTCTGCCCGCCAGCTCAAAACGAAATCGATGTCCTTATTTAAAAATATATTTTTATTGATTTCAGAGAGGAAGGGAGAAGGAGAGAAACTTTAATGAGGAGAGAGAATCATGGATCGGCTGCCTCCTGCTGGGGATGGAACCCACAACCCAGGCATGTCCCCTGACCAGGAATCGAACCGTGACCTCCTGGTTCACAGGTCGACGCTCAACCACTGAGCCACACCATCCGGGCCCAGGTATATGTTTAAGGGTGGATTTGCTTTGGGGAAATAGCTAAGGATCATGAAGAAGTCAGTTGGGTGAACGAAATTAAGCCGATCAGTACAACCCGGGTGTCAAAAGTAAACAGTGATCTCTTAACATAGCAAAATGGGTGTGTGTCCCTGAAGGTGATTCCGAAAGAAGAATTTGTAAGTGTTTATTAATGCTTGATCAGTACATGCATGTTAGGGACATTGACACAATTCTACGGTAGAGAGAGGAGGGCTATTTTGAAGGTCAGTATGCATTTGGATTTGTAAGATTGAGTACTTTTACTTAAAAAGTCAGGTGTTTATTTTTTTACTGATTCAATATAGAAAATTGGTCACAACGAACAGAGCACCAGGTGAAACAAGTGGCTTTCTTTCCCAGGTAGTCGTCTGCGGGCGGGTGCTGGGCTGCCCCCCACCCCCCAACCCTCAGGAACCAGCCTCGCCCGGTTCCTCGCTCTGTCCTCGCAGGCCGTGCCCTCGCCCCCACGCTCCACGCCAGGCTCTGGGCAGAGAACGTGGCAAGAGGACAGGAAGGGACACAGGGAGCAGGAGCCCAGCAGTCCCTGCAGAAAGATTGCAAGAAACTGTCCAGGAAAAATGCCACTCGCACCTCATTGGCCAGCACCTTGTCACATGTCACACCTAGCTGCAAGGGAGGCTGGGAACTGTCGTCTTTCTCCCAGACAGCTGTGCGCCCAGCAGTCAGCAGGGGTTCTGCTACTAGGGAAATGCGGGGGGGGGGGGCGCGGACGATAGGACTGACAACCAGCAATCTGTGCTGCAGTTCCTCACAGCTCATTTTTCTTGTTGTTAATCCTCACATGAGGATATTCCTTCCATTGCTTTTCAGAGAGTGGAAGGGAAGGAGGGAGCAGAGGGGGGGGAGAGAGAAACATTGATGTGAGAGGCACATCGGCTTATTGCCTCCTGCACCCACCCCAACCANCCCCCCCCCCCCCCCCCCCCGCGCCCTGCTCCCCCCTCCTGTCCCCGGCCTTTCTCCAGCCAATGGCTCCAGCCGGGGGCGGCCTTGGGCCCGAGACCCACAGACACACTTGGCCGCTTCACAGAGGCCGGTTGGCCAATCGCGCCTCGGCCTGCCCAGCGCCGGACACGCCAGCGCGGCCATGGCCCCGGCCAACAGCAGCAACGCGTCGGCGCCCTCCTTGGGCTACGAGTACTACCTGGACTACCTGGACCTGCTCCCCGTGGACGAGAAGCAGCTGAGAGCCCACAAGTGTGAGTCCTGGCCGGGGAGGCAGCGGGCCGGACTGGGGCCCCCAGGGCTCGCTCTCCACCCACCGGACAGCTCCCGGGTGGCCGGCCCCGGCCCGCGCTGGGAGGGATCAATGAGCGGGGACAGTGTCTGTCATCGTCCTGAGTGAGTTCGGGACTCGCCTCGGGGGCACCCGTGCGGTAAATAGGTCTCTTGATGGAGGTTCGTGGCCCCGGGTTCCGGTGAGTGAGGGGTTCTGCTACTAGGCAGACGACTACCTGGGGCGCGGACGATAGGACTGACAACCAGCAATCTGTGCTGCAGTTCCTCACAGCTCATTTTTCTTGTTGTTAATCCTCACATGAGGATATTCCTTCCATTGCTTTTCAGAGAGTGGAAGGGAAGGAGGGAGCAGAGGGGGGGGAGAGAGAAACATTGATGTGAGAGGCACATCGGCTTATTGCCGCCTGCACCCACCCCAACCAGGTATTGAACCCTGGACCCTGACTGTGCGGGCTGACGCTCCAACCACTGAGCCACACCGGCCAAGGCACATCTTATATTCTCGCGAGCTAGAAGGACGCAGCGATATCACTTGCCACAAACCCTTTTCACAGAATATGTACAGTATTTCCGTTTATAGGTCATTTCACAGCCAGTGACTGAGAAACTATGCATGTGCACTGTACAGACATCTCGTCGCATTTAATCTGTGTGGCAGTCTGTATGACACCACTATCCTCCCAATCTAACAGACGGGGGAACCTCGGGCCGTGACCCCGAGTTAGTCCCCACGAAGGGGAAAATCTTGGAATTAATCAACCAGGACCTGGGACTCGAATGGGAGTGCATTTGGAGGCTTAGCCTCCTGGGAGCAGGAGGTGTCTTCATGGAATGAAGTTGCTGCCTCCAAGTTCAGATGAGAAATCCCCCAACATGCCATGCAGCCGACCCCACACCCAGCGCCTTCTCTTGCCAGCCCACTGTGGCCCCTCACTCCTGTCCAGCCAGTATCGCCCCAGAAAGGAAGGGAGGAACCAGGGAGGGTGTGGGGAGGGAGGGAGGGGGGGAGTGAGGGGGGAGGGGGGAGGGGGGTGGAGAGAAGGGATGTCTCTGGGGCTGGGCCTCCCATTGCCCCGCATGTCTCCCTGGAAACAGGCCCCGGTGCTGAGCTCCCAGCCGGGCCAGGGCTTTGCGGGGCCAGGACGTCCTCCCGGAGCAGAGGCGCCTCCCCGGCGTAGGGGGGGGGGCCGGGGGAGCGAACCCTCCTTCCTGGCTGCCTTTCTCCGCGGAACAGGATGAGGGGACTGACCCAGGAAGCAGCTCCTGGCCCTGTGGGTCTGGCAGGATTCAATGGCTTGTGTGCAGGGCTGTGCTGTGAAAGGTCTCCGTCCTGCTCGGTGGTGGGTGGGGACACTGACCCAGGGCAGGGGCGGAAGACTGAGAGCCTGTGGGCGCAGGGGAGGGGAGGCTGGGGAGGGGAGGGGAGGGGAAGGGGGAGGAGAGGTGGGGGAGGGAGAATTCCCCACTGACAAGGTTTTGAAGCTGTTTCCTTAGGCAGCGGTTCTCAACCTGTGGGTCGAACCCCTTTGGCGGTCGAACGACCCTTTCACAGGGGTCGCCTAAGCCCATCCTGCATATCAGATATTTACATGACGATTCATAACAGTAGCAACATGACAGTGATGAAATAGCCACGAAAATAATGTTATGGTTGGGTCACAACATGAGGAACTGTATTTAAAGGGCCAGAAGGTTGAGAACCACTGCTTTAGAGGCTCTGACGGAACTGACCTGGGGGCTAAAGACTATGTTTTTATTGGTTTCAGAGAGGAAGGGAGAGGGAGAGGGAGGGGGAGAGGGAAACATCAATGATGAGAGAGAATCATGGACCAGCTGCCTCCTGCACGCCCCCCGCTGGGGATGGAGGCCACAACCCGGGCCTGTGCCCTGACCGAGAATCGAACCCTGACCTCCTGGTTCATAGGTCGACGCTCAACCACTGAGCCACCTTGGCCGGTGGGAAACCCACCTTCTGAGCAGCAGTAGCAGCTAAAAAAGCGCATCCATTGGCACTGCCTGATTCATTTCTGCTTCCCCTCGACAGACAACCCTTCACCACCCAGTGGCCAGGGCTCGGGGCAAAGCCACTTCCCGCTGCCGTCACTGCCACAGCCCAGAGGCCAGCAGAGGATGGACATCACCCTTGCTGTTCCCCAGCTCCCCCCACTCCCCCCGGCCGGTGCCGTGGGTCACACACGCACCTGTCTCTCCTGCAGACTCGGTGGTGATCGCCTTCTGGGTGAGCCTGGCCGCCTTCGTGGTGCTCCTCTTCCTCGTCCTGCTCTCCATGTCCCGCTGGGCTCCCGCGGCCAGGTGCGTGTGGGCGGCAGCGTGGGGGGACAGGCGCGTTCGGGCCAGGTGCGTGGGGGCGGCAGCATGGGGGGCCAGGTGCGTGGGGGCCAGGTGCGTGCGGGCGGCAGCGTGGGGGGCTCAGGGCTGTGCGGTGAAGAGCCACACATCCACGAACAGCACTGCCGTAGGAGGACGAGGCCCTGACACCCGCTCCACGTGGGGAGTCTGAGGACTCGAGGCTCAGGGAGTCTGATGGGGAGCATCTAGAAGAGGCAACTCTGTGGGCAGACAGATTGGCTGTTGCTGACGGGTCCATCTTTGGGGATAAAAATATTCTGAAACAGACTGTGGTGCCCGGCTGGTGTGGCTCAGTGGTTGAGCACTGACCTATGAACCAGGTCACGGTTCGATTCCCGGTCAGGGCACAGGCCCAGGTTGTAGACTCAGTCTCCAGTGTGGGGTGTGCAGGAGGCAGCCGATCCATGATTCTCTCTCATCATTGACGTTTCTATCTCTCTCTCTCTCCCTCTCCCTTCCTCTCTGAAATCAATAAAAATATATTTAAAAATAATAAAATAGTGTGGTGACGGCTGCAAAATTCGATGGATATGCTATAGCTCATTGATTGTACATGGGAACATGTATCTCACTTGAGCTGTTAACCCAATGGAGCAGGGGAGGGACTGGCCTCCGCAGCCCTGACGCCGCCCGCCCGTCTGTCCACAGGAGCAGCGCCCCCCGCCACCCCGCGTGCCCCTGCGGCCTCCACGTCAGCCTCCCCTTCTGCATCCGGAGGCACCAGCTGCTCCACAGGGCCCCCCAGGGGACCCCGACGGCCCCACCCAGCTCAGCCTGCGAGCCAGGCAGCAGGGCATCCGGGCCCTCCGCCTCGCCCCCCACCGCCCCCCAGGCCCACCCTGCTCTCCTGTGGGAACGGGCCCTGGACGGGGACCTCCACGGCATCAGCTGATGTCGGCCACAGCCCAGCCAGCCTCCCACTGGAGACGGTTCTGCACCAGCGAGCGGCAGCCACCCCGAGGGGCTCAAACCTGGACACGTGCTTCCTGAAAGCAGCAGAAGCGCAGCTGCCAAGAACGACCACCAGGAGGCACTGACGGGGGCGTGTGAACCTGCACTGGTCCCAGCCTCACCAGCCCGCCTGGCCTGGCCCAGGCCGGGGAGCAGCCCCAACGGGGCAGCGCTTCAGTGCCCAGCCGCTTACTCACTTCCATGCTCACTTCGGAAGCGTAGAAAAAGAATAAACACAAATAAAGATGTAAGAGCCACTCACTCATCCCTACTCTGCCTCTTTCTAGCCTCCACCATCACTACTGCACACGGTATTGACCTGGAGTTCCCAGCTGATGTGTAGCTTTTGTAGGTTCCTGGGGCGGTAGCCTCCCCAGACTGGGGCCATGGGCAGAGGGAGGGCGACTGAGCTGCAGGGATACAGACACGGGGAGGAAGGAGCAGGTGTCCTTTCCCCTGGGATCCGCGTGCAGGACGGACTGCAGGTGAGGACTCCGCTGCTGGGGTTTGGGGGGACAGGAGAGGGAGGCAGCTTTGTGGTTGAGGGGAACTGTGCAGACCAGCAGGTTCTGGTCTTGGTTAAAACCTTGTTATGAAGAAAAGCAGGAGAGACTCAGGGACCCTGGGGGAGGGAACAAGAGCAGACGCTGAAGCTGAAGCCAAGCCACTCTCGTGGGGGCGTCACACGGGCGAGCGAGCAGCCACCTCCCGGGGGACAGGCAGGGAGGCCACGGCAGACAGTGACGAAGCCGGGAGCCCTGGCGTGCGGGGTGCGGGGTACGGGCACACAGAGCTCTCAGGGACAGGCTAAACTTCTACACGGGAAACTGCCTCATCCACATTCCACGTGCGTCAACGATGACACCAATTAATGAGGGATCTTAAAAGTCAAACCCTGACCGCAAACATGCAGGTCTCTGTGGAATAAAAATAGCTTTTAACATCAATTAAGCAAAACGCAAAAACTTAACAAAAATAGACATTTATTATCAAGTTAAAAACACAGGCTGCCTTCCCTAAGCCGAGGTCAGGTGACTGCACCCTGCGAGGTTCTGAGCAGCCCCCCGGATTTCAGGAAACAGAAGCTGCGGCAGGAGCTGACCTGACAGTTACACGGAGCTCTGCCCCGACTCCTACAGAGACCACCTTAGGCACCTCCGCTCGTGCGCTTTGGGACACATTTGTGGCCGTTTAGCTTTAACTTTACACGGGAGCCCTCGCGTGCTCAGTGCCACTCACTTTGAGGAGTTTCCTCTAAGAACGAGGAACGAGAAAAGGGCTGGCCCACTGATCACTGTGCGGCCCCCTGGCCCCAAGGGAGCCCACGGCCCCGTCACGCTGACCACCTCACACAGGCCCGCCACTCTGTTTATTGGTCGAATAAATAAAGTGAGCTTTTCCTCCAGGACCCCGGTCACTACACACACCCCTGGACTCCTAGAGCCTGCGAGGGCGTCACGTGTCCGGGGCCAGGGCGGCGATGTCCTCACAGAGCCCGATGATGGCCTCCTGGTCACCGCCTGGCGCGTCCTCGGCAGCCTCGCGGACCATCTGGATGTGGGCAAGGAGGGTGTCTGGCCGCTGGGCCCCCAGCCAGACGTCCTGGATGTACAGGGACAGCAGGAAGGCAGCGGAGGCTGCGGGGAGGACACAGGGCCATCAGGATGCGATCTACTCAGCCAGACCGCCCGTCACCCACCCCTCGCGGGACGGACATGCGATGAACCGGGCTCACTCCTGTGGCCACCGAGTGGGCAAGTGTATAAAACAAAAGCATCTGCCTTCGCGTAACTTCTGGTTCATCGCTTCTGCTCCCTGAGGAACCTGTCTTATCTGGTGATGCAGGAAACGCTGCTATAGGCCAGCCTACTCTTGGTCTGACCCCCGCCCCCCGAGACAAGCAGAGACTCAGTCCCCAACTGCGGCTGGATGAGGACAGTCACCCGCTCCCAGGTGAGCCCACCTGCGGGCTGCCCACCCTTCCCTGCTCCCTGCGTCCTGGGAAGGGGCCCCGCGTGCCCTCCTTCAGGTCTCAGCGCCTCTATTCACTCACTCGCACACGCAAACCTTTCCTAGGCAGCTGCCGAATGCCAAACATGGCAACTGTGGGTATCCGTACTTGTGTGCATACATGTATATGTGAGTGCACACACACGGCCACAATGTGGAATGTAACTCTGGTTGGGAAACGGTGGACACTTGGGGAAGCCCCTGGCCTGCAGGGAGGGGCCGTCCTGGGGGGGTTGGAGGTCTGGGCGAGCACCCCCACTGTGAGATGAGCGTCACTAAAGGCTTTCTCGCAGGCAAAGGCCCGGCCCCCCTCACGGTCAGGCCCACAGTCCCTCAGCCTGTGCCGAGCTGCTCCCCACCCCCCACCCGCCCACGGCATCCCCATAATCACCTCGCGTGGCTTCCTCCTTATCGTCCAGGGAAGCCAGGCGGAGGGTCTCCACAGCCGGGGGGAGGGGGATCCCTGAGGGGCTCAGGGCCGCCACCAGGGGCAGCATCACCGCGTTGAGCTCGGGCCCTGCCAGCCCCTCTGTGCAGAGCCGGCTGTACAGCCTGAACAGGCCACTCCTCACCGCACTATTCCTGAGCAGCTGGGCCACGACCTCCGGCTGCCGCACCACGTGGCTCCGAAGCCAGTGCAGGAGGCCCGCAGCCTCACGCCCGCTGAGTGGGTGCTCGGTCGCCGTGCGCAGCACCCAGCTGACCACCAGGGCGGCGACGGTGCACATGGGGCCTACGGCCTCGCTGTGGGGGACGGCTGGGTCCGAGGGCCCCTGAGTGGGCGCAGGGCGGGGGAACACGGGCCCCCAGTGGGTCAGTATGGACCTCAGGAGGCCCCTGCACGTCTCCAAGCTGGATGGCTGCAGCTCGGGGCTGGCCGTCTCCTCCGCCTCCCCAGGCCTCCTCCTCCGGCCCCGAGGGCCTCGGGCTCGGGCAGACGCCGCGGGCTTGTTGCTGTCCTTGAGCGTTTCTGTGAGAGAGAGAGGACGGGTGGGACTGTGTCCCCTGCAGACCAGGGTGGGTGCAGTGGAGGGGCGGGCAGAGGGGCAGCTCAGAGGCCACGCTGCCCGGGCACAGCGAGCCCTGGCCCTGGACTGGGGTTGGTGCGCTGCTGTAGTCGGGGGCTCCCTGGTGGGGCAGAGCTGACCCAAAACCCTGCGCCCCCTCTAGGCATCCACGTGGACCCGCTCTCTACGCCTCACCCGCTAAGGAAAGGCTGCTCAGTGAGGGGAAGACGGGGCTGCTGGGGTGGGGAGAGGGTTGTGGGAGGAGGGTGGGATGAGAGGTGGGGAGAAGACCACAGGGTCACACGAACTCAGCAGGTCCCGGGCGTGGAGCCTCTCGGCAGCAGCCAGCAGCGCCCCCTGCAGCTCGCCGTCCTGCTCGATGAGGCTCCACTTGTGCAGCAGGAGGAGCGCGTCCGCGGTGGACAGCACCGCCTCGTTCACGGTGAAGCGGCCCAGGTCCTGGAAGACCCGCAGCACGGAGCCCCGGTACCGCAGCACTGAGTCGAGGGCCCCAAAGAAGCTGGTCAGCGGCGCGGAGGCCAGGGCGGGCCTGCGGGGAGAAGGATGCGCTGAGCATGGCTGCCTCGTCCTGCAGCCTGGACAGTGGCCGGTCACCGCCCAGAGCCAGGTGCTCACAGGCCGCCCACCAGCTGCTCCCTTTACAACCGACACGCGGACCCACCCAGGGCGGCAGGGAGTGAGTGCTGGGGGGGGAGCGGGGGGCAGGAAGGGCCGGAACGTTTCTGGAAACCACGGCTGATGGACAGCTGGGCAGAGAGCCCGAGGGTCCGGTGTCCCCTGGGCACGCTCACTGCCCTCGGAGACCAGTGTGCCCTCCGGCCCCAGGCAAAGGCGTGCGGCCTGCACTGCCTCACGTGGTTCAGACACAAATGAAGGCCTGCTCCTGACCAGGAAGTCTCGGTGCTGAGGCCACAGCCGCCTTGCTGCCGACCTTCTGGGCCTAACCAGCACACCTGTCCCAGCTCAGGGCGTGAGTGCAGAGCGATGTCCCGCCCAGGGCCCGAGGACGGAGCTCTCCCGGGCCCGTGTGCGGTGCGTGAAATGCTGACACTCCCAAGGAGGTGCATGGACAAGGAGCCTGGGCAGCAGGCGGCGGAGCCAGGTGGGGAAGACCGGCACTTTCTTAGGTCAAGGTCACGGAGACACATCCTTTCTTCAACACAACCCCCGGACGCTGGACTCAGATGTCAGTGGACGGACTCCTGCCCAGGGACCTGCCCAGCAAGCTTTAGTTTCCAGGCCCGCGAGGAACCCGCGAGGAACCCACGAGGTTGACGTGGGAGAGGAAACAGCGACAACACGGGTTTCCGGGCATCACCCGCACGGCGGCAGCTCTGCCCGGCTCACCAGGCCGACCGCTGAGGGCGCTCTGCCCAGAGCCCCCCTGCGGAGCGGTGGCCGCGGGACAGTGAGAGGGGGCGGACGCGGCCCCAGGGAGGCGGGTGGCGGGCGTACCTCAGGTGCTTCGCCAGCGCGAGCAGGACGTACAGGAACTCGTTGACCAGGTGCAGGGCCAGCAGCTTCGGGGGCTTCTGGGTTCCGGGCGGGCTGCCCGCCTCCACCCCTCTGCCCGCCAGGGTGGTCACCCACAGCGTATGCAGCAGGTCGATGATGCTGGACAGCAGCTGTATCTCCAGGAACCTGGACGAACAGCCGCTCAGTCACACCCCCTCCCACCGGCGCCTGCGAGGGGGTGGACCCCGGGGCGGAGGACGAGGCGGGGGCAGTCCCTCCAGGCGGGGCTCAGCAGGCGTCCCAGGCCCACAGTCCCACTGGCTTAGCCCTGCAGCCCTGCATGGGTACAGGGTCCAAGTAGGAGCAGGCGCCTGCCACACCCCCAACTTCACACAGCACGGCCGCTGCTGGCTTCATGAGAACTCCCTTTCCAACAGCCAACAGCCAACAGCCACGCGGCCGCCCCAGGCAGTGTCTGCCAGCCAGTGCCGAGACGCATTCCTTCAGAGATGACAAAATGCTCCTGAGAACGCACCAGGCCTAGCCGCCCTGGCTAGTCTGTGAGAGCAAGGTGAGCTGGGGAAGTCCCTCGCAGAAGCGCAGCCTGGGACAGGATGCCATCCTCCAATTAGGAGACGGTGAGGAATTAGATCAGCTCTGGACTGACTGCGCCCCTCCCCCGTTCCTGTGGAAGCCCTAACCCCACGTGGCTGTCGCTGTCGCTGGGCTCAGATGAGGTCAGGTGGGTGGGACCCGCAGTGGGATTAGTGCCCTGTGACAGGAGAGACTCCAGAGCTCGCTCCCTCTCCCACGTGAGGATGCAGAGCGGCGGCCGTCCGCATGACAAGGACAGGGGCCTCCCAGAACCCGCCCACACAGGGCTCACCTGCCCTCCAGTGCATGCAGGACCCAGGTCAGGAGGCTGTAGTCCCGCAGGAGCTCATAGGCGGCCCTGGCATCGCGGGCGGCGTTCAGCAGGATCTCCAGAACCCAGCCCTGAAACCCAGGACGAAGCCAGCCAGTGCTGACGGCCCCAGCTTCTGGGGCCACGCGGACCCGGGGCTCCAGGCCGCAGCCTCAGCACCTCCTCCTTGCGGGTGACTTGTTTCTAACTCCCAGCAGCTCGAGGCTCAGGATCACTGATCAGCTTGAGTGTCGACCTGCACCCCCGCCCCCACGCCCCCACCACGCAGCCACACCCACTGCGACCCTCCTGCGAGTCGGGGTGAGGCCATGCCCATCGGGGTGAGGAGTTACATGGCTTCCTTCCAGGTAAAACCAGAGAAAGAGCCTCGGCCTTCCAGGGCACATGGACTGGGGTGGGCGCAGGGACTTGGGGGCAGATGCAGGGCTGGATGGGCACCCACCTGGGCGGCGGGGTCGCACAGCGGGCTGCTGAAGAAGGAGAGCACCACGTGGAAGACGCCGCGCCGGGCGTACAGCTCATAGCAGTGCTTGTCACGCATGCCCTGCCGCAGGAGCCCAAACAGCCACTCCCGCTCGGTGCTGTGCTGCGGCCGGAGACAAACGCCCGCCCGTCAGAGCCGCGGCTGCACCTCTGCTTCACGTGGGGCCCCCAGGCAACCGGCCTCCTGCTCCTGACTGAAACCCTCCCATCACCTTCCACTCGGAGGACAGGGGCAGTGGCCCTATGAACGCGCGTGACCTTGACCCCGAGACACAGGAAGAGACAGTGACGAGAGCGCCACCAAGTGCAGACTGAGGCTGCCAGAGATGAGCCATGGACGACGCCCACTCCCCCACGTAGGCCCGCGTGACCGAGCGCCGGCCCGACGAGGTCACAGGCTGGGACGCCGTGCGGGGCCGAGGGCTCACCTGGAAGTCCGAGCTGTAGAAGAACTGGAAGAAGCCGGGGACCTTGCTCATGTTCAGGTCCTCGTGTGACAGCAGGAACTTGTTGATCTTCAGGTACATGTGCTCCTCTGGACAGGGCAGAGGGGCGCTCACACCGGGCCCGCAGGCACCCCCCTGCTGCAGCAGGCACGCGGGTGCGGGCAGACACGGACCCCGCCTGTGGGTGCTGCCCTCGCATCCCAGCTACTGGCTCTCGAGCATGGAGTGCAGCCAGACGCCGGGTCTACACTGCACACAAGCTTCTTGGGGCTCAGAAACCACTGCAGGGCCAGCACCCCCCACCCGGCCCTGTCATCGTTCCTGCAGGAATGCCAACCGGCCTGGGCGGAGTGGACCAGGCCCCACAGACTGTGCAGGGCCAGCACCCACCACCGGCTCCCAGTAAAGGGGCCAGGCGCCCAGGGCCACTGGTCCAGAAGGCAGCAGGTGACATGGGCAGACACCTCCTCCCCTGCCGCTTCCCACCCTCGGGTCAGACTCCGCCTGCAGCGACCCCGTGACCACAGGTCTGACCTGGGCACACTGCACCGGCCTCTCACTCAGTCTCCCTGGATTTGGTCCCACAGGGGCCCCACAGCGCCTCCTCGCAGCCACCAGCTCTCCTGTCGCCCGAGGCCCCGGGGGATGCCCTGGCTGTCCTCCTCCCTCGTGGCAGACCCTGCTCAGCCTCCACATTCCCATCCCGCCTCACCCTCACCCTTGGTACCTGGCTTCAGAATCTGCAGGGCTGCTTTGGCCACGAAGAGTGACAAGGTGAAGGTGAGCCTCATGTTCTGAGTGCGGATCCCATTCCGCACAACATCCAGCAGGTAGAGCACCTGGAAGCAGGAGGAGAGCGTCTTCGGACCCAGAGCCAGCCTGGCCCTGCGCAGCCTCAAGCACAGCCCTTCGGGTGCCTGCTCCCCACGTCCCATGGTCGCACGTGGCCGAGGGCAGAGAGAGCCCTGGCTCCAGGCCTGACGATCCAACCTGCTCCTGTCCTGCCCCCAGGCACCGTGGCTGGACAACAGCCGCCTTACACACCGAGTTTAAACCAAAGGAAGAGCCAGAGGAAACCGAGCCGCTTTGCCCGTCCACGGGAGTGTGTAAGGGGCGACCCGTCCAGCTGCCCGCACGCCCCGCAGGAGGGACAGAGGTCCCCCGGCAACTCGGCCTGCAGACCAGGCAGAGCGCAGCCTCAGCCACTCACCTGGGGCTGCTCTCGGAACCGGGCCCCCTCCACGTGCGAGTAGTAGGCCGCCAGCACGGAGTAGGCGGCGGCTCGCATCTGGGGATCATAGCTGCTGAGGGCCGCGGCGGTCAGGCCCAGAGCATTTGAATCCACAAACTTTCGGCAATCCACCACAAGCTCTACGGGAAGTGGAACAGCATGAATTACACACGCGTGCACACGATTCCACGATGCTGTGTGACACGCCAATTAAATGTCCTTTGCAGCTCACCAACGTCAGGTACGTGTGCTAGAAACTGCCATATATTGATTAGTAGCATAAACCCTAAAGCAACACACACACTGTAGCTAAAAGCCAAGGAAAATACTGCTGGAGGCCGGTCCGTCCTTGCTGCTTGGCGCAGTCGCTGCAGGAAAGAGGCATCTGCACAGCATGTGTTTCCGAGGACCTGGTGTGTGTAGCACACTGTTTTTAATATGTTTGCTCCCTTGAGCGCCATGTGTTTTAACCAAGGTCACCTCTCCGAGAAAGGTTGTTTCCCCAGGTGGGGATCTTTCCCTGAGGTTAGGGAGGGGATACAACCCCTTCATTAAGTGCCAGGCGGGTAGTTAAGCTACAGGGTCTTTACTCCCTGGAATGGAGATGAGAAACACCTTACCCCTTGTAATAGAAATTGACAGGATTAAAATCGGCTGGTATAAATACGGATGTAATAAGACAATAAACGTCA
>JAWPEG010064501.1:211104923-211140493 GCA_035771395.1 Myotis vivesi | reverse complement strand
ATATATATATATATTGATTTCAGAGAGAAAGGGAGGAGAGAAAAACATCAACGATGAGAGAGAATCATTGATCAGCTGCCTCCTACACGCCCCCCCTGGGAAACGAGCCCACAACCTAGGCCTGTGCCCTTGGCCAGAATCGAAGCCGGACCTTTCAGCCCGCAGGCTGATGCTCTATCCACTGAGCAAACCCAGCTAGAGCTGTGCTTTTTGTTTTTCAAATCACTGTAGCCCGGCCAGCGTGGACCAGTGGTTGAGTGTCCAGCTATGAACCAGGAGGTCACGGCTCAATTCCTGGTCAGGCACATGCCCGGGTTGTGGACTCAATCCCCACTAGGGACGTGCAGGACGCAGCCAATCAGTGATTCTCTCTCATTAATATTTCTCTCTCCCTTTCCCTTCCTTTCTGAAACAAAAAAATACACATATTTTTAAAAGTCCCTGTGTATCTGAAACATTAGCTGTCACTTTGCTGAAACTCACTGGCATGAAAGGTGAGAAGACAGTGGAGAGCTTCCTAATAAGCTGCACAGGGACAGCTGCGGAGAGAAACCTGACCCTGGGCCCCGCAGGCACCCCCACCCCAGCCCCTGGGCCCCGCGGGCACCCCCACCCCAGCCCCTGGGCCCCACGGGCACCCCAGCTGCAGTTACCTGGCCTGGTCAGCTCACTGAAGAGGTGGAGCAGAAAGCAGGGGTCATACAGGCCATCGAGGTCACCGGGGCTCCCGTCCCTGAATATCGGGTCCTGTGTGTCCTGTGAGAGCCCGAAACAGAGATGTGTGTCCTGCCCCCACTCTTATGTGTAACACCAGGGGGCGCTCACCCACCATCCAGAGTCCAAACTGCCCGGAACATCCAAGAGCATTAAAATGATTCTTTAACAACTAGTGCTTGTATCTGAATATGATCCTTGGGGACAAGTTATAAACGAAACAAGTGCTGTTAACTGTGGTGGATATATGGGGCCCTGGGTGGGTATTCGGGGCCCTGGGTGGGTATAGGGGGTCCTGGGTGGGTATAGGGGGCCCTGGGTGGGTATTCGGGGCCCTGGGTGGGTATAGGGGGTCCTGGGTGGGTATAGGGGATCCTGTGTGGGTATTCGGGGCCCTGTGTATGTGGCTGACATGTGACCCAGTAAGAAGTTAACAGGAAAAAGCCTGTACTTTAGGCCTCTACAGCTGAGGGTACAGTGGAGCCCTCGGAGGGCCCCCCACCCCCCGCCTGTGTGTGTGCTCCCTGGTGGCTCTGCCCAGCCTCCCGCACCTCAGGGGGCAGCAGCCTCCGGTTCTGGGGGAAGTGGAGGATGGTCTTCATCATCTGGTCACGGTCCAGCAGGCGGAGGATGTCCCCGGCGCTCGGCTGCTGCCACAACGACTTGCCCAGGCTGCGGCTCGTCTTGTGGTGCTCCACGGCCGCCGGGCCCCACAGCAGCACCCTGGGTGGGGGGGGCGGGGGGGAGGAGAGCACGGGGTCAGGGCCCCACAGCAGCACCCTGGGCCGGCGGGTGGGGGGGCAGGAGAGCACCGGGTCAGGGGACCCGAGGGGCACAGAGTCACAGGCCCCGTGGGAGCAGATCTGACGATGGAAGGACCATCACAGCAGCTTTGTGGAGCAGCTGGCCGTTCTGAGTGCAGGACACGGGTCCTATCACTTCATCCCCCTCATAACTTGGGGAGACGGGGGGTGAGGTGATGCTGACGTGAGGAGGGTGGGACGGTGTCGGTGATGACGACAGAGGACACCTCACTGGAGCTGGCGATGTGCCAGGCACTGCTGTGAGCCCTTCCCGTACTAACTCCCCAGACCCCACAGCTCGGCCAGCAGGCGGCCTCACGGAGCTGGGGAGCCTGGGAGCCGCACCCACCCCCTCTCAAGAATCAGAAAGGAACGGAGGAGATCTGGGACTGCTGGGCCCACTGAGCCCCATCTCGGGTGGCGTCCTCTGGCCTGCCACGTGCCCCTCAGCCAGCGCTCACCTGAAGCTGACGAGGCTGAGACTGTTGTGTTCGTACGCCCGGAGGAGGAGTAAGATCTTCTGGTCTGGAGGGCAGTTGAAGGTCAAGTTAGAGAGGTGAATCCTTGCCCCCCCTCCCAACCCTATCACCCCATCCTCCTCACCCAGGATGCTGAGCGAGGCGCCGTAGGCCCCCAGGAGCACAGCGAAGTGGCTGCTCTTGCAGACGGATGGGCACAGCTGCACGAGCCCCGCCAGCAGGTCCACCAGCGCCTCTGGGAGAAGCAGCAGCGTGAGCAGCAGCGTGTGTGTGCGCGCGCATTTGTGTGTGCGCGCGTTTGTGTGTGCACGGGCGCGTCCAGGGAGACCGAGAGCGTGAAACCTCCTCCGAGTGAGCCTGGGCTTGGGGTGCAGTCACCGTCCTTGCTCCCCTGGCTCTGACAGGCTGATCTCAGCCCACAGCCCCTCCCAAACCTCAGCCACCAAAGACCCCACCGCCCGCCCGCCCTCCCCACGGACCGTCACCTGCCCTCACGCTCCTCCTCCACCTGCTGGCCTCCTGCCCACTGACTCGGGGAGGCTCTCTTCACTGTGCCATGTGCGACCTCAGTGACTTCCAATGGTTTGGGGGGGTCAACTGTGCGGCTTTAGGAGGGCAGGTCCCTCAGGCATCTCCCTGCGTGGCCACAGCCCACGCCACGCTGGGCTCTCGGGCACTAAACACACTGACCCGGACGGACGGCGCTGAGCCCGGCCCTCAGCAAGGTTCCCATCCTCCCACTGAGATGTTTCATGCAGCTGAACAATTCCTCTTGGGCGACTCCCTACCCCAGGTCTGACCTCCTGTGACCCCGGCACGGCCCCAAGACCAGGAACCAACTCCACGGGCGGGAGAGGGCTCTGGGCTCCGGGCTCCGGGGAAGGCCTGCGGCAGAGGACACCTCGAGTGGCCTGGATCTGACAGACAAGCGCCCTCCCCTCTGGCAGAGCCTAGCGCCCGGTGAGTCAGGGATCTGCCTGAGGGCGGGGGGGTCTCCTCACCTTTCACCTGGCCGTCGGGGGCTCCCTCCTCCCCGGACGCCAGCAGGGTGGGCAGGAACAGGGAGTGCTGGGCCAGCATCATGTGGACCACGGGGAGCGGGACCAGGCTCTCGCGCACGGGGCTGTCGGGCTGGTACAGGAGCTGCACGGCGGCGTGGAGCGCCCCCAGAAACGCGGGGTCCTGATACCGGTGCCTGGAAGGCAGCATCGGAGAGGAAAGAGCTTCCTAAGGGAACTTCACTTCCCAGGAAACAGAAAACACGTCTCTGGGCCTTTTATGAAGCCTCTCGAATCCCCAAGGGCCTCCTGCTCCAGGACAGTAAGTTCCGGTCACAGGTGAACACTAAGTCACGTGACATGCAGTGGGCGTTCTAGAAACATCCACCACAGGCGGACAGACGCCGCCACCGCGTGCTGGTGCTCGCGGCCTCCAGCCTGTGACCCGCCACTCGCTCCTCTGCTCGTGGGAAAGCGTCTATGTCAAGGGGAACAGCCGGGAGCGAGGGCCGCAGCCCATGGCACGACTCCGGGCACCGGGCGCCAGGATCAGAGTCCGCTCTATCACGTCAGGGAGGACGTCAGGGAGGACGTGGGGTGCGGGGAGGGAGGAGCTCCCCACCCTGCTCAGTCGGCCCAGCCCTGGGCCCGGGCTGCAGCGGTGCCCACACCGGCTGCCAGTGCGCGCCTCCCCGAGGAAACCTGGTGCGTGGGCACCGAGGCAGCAGCCACAGCGGGGAGGGCGGGAGACGCTGTCCACCTCCAACAGTAACTGGTGCAGCCGAGACGCGAGGCCCCGGGTCCACACGGGTAACGGGGACATCGAGGTAACAGCAGGGACCCACACGGGCACTATTGTTCAGGGACACAGTGACGTGCCCGGTACGAACACACGTGTGGCCACGGCAGGCTCCACCTCAGCAGGACACGGCGGGCAAGGGCGGGAGGAGGACAGCAGGACAACACAGGCCGCGGCCAGCGGTCTCCACGCTCCTGCTTCTCTAACAGCATTTCCCGGCCCAGAGGCTGCCTCTCGCCATCCTCACAGCACGCGGCGCCGCGGGCAGCCTGCAGCCTCGTGCTACACACTGTGTCCCTGAGACAGGACCAGCAGGTGCCCTGCGTCACCAGACATTCGCTCCAGGACACAAGCCACCCGCCAGTGTGGCTCAGCGGTCGGAGCATCGTCACAACCACGGAAGGGCCAGAGGTCCGACTGCCCGTCAGGAAAGCAACCGACTGATGTTTCCCTCTCACGTCGACATTCCTCTCTCCCTGTCCCTTCCCTCCTCGCTCTATAATCAATAAAAACGCCCGCGGGTGAGGATGGAAAGGAGAAAAAAGCCATCGACTTACTTGAGTCCCATCTTCACAAACTGCTGCCAATCCCCAGGCCCCACTTCATCAGTTGAGCTCTGTGAAGACAGCGAGGAACAGACAGGAAACACCCGGGGGAATCAGACATGGAACTTAAACTCGAGCTGCTCCCTAAACAGGCCCACAACGTGCTCCTCGTCGCACGGGGTTTGTGAGGCTGTTTCACACGAGGGACCCTGTGCCGCACCCCAGGGTCACCCAGGAGCAAAGGGAACGCCCCGGTGCGGCTGCTGTCCCTCTGCCGCTCCAGCGAGCACTGTATTCACTGCACACGGCCCCCACCCGCAGGGCCAGGGCGGGTCCCAGCCACCAACGTGGAGAAAATCTCCCGCGTGCTCTACCGTGACATCAGAGGAGTGGCTCCTCTGCAGGGAGGGACCGGCTAGGACATCGGGACTTTCTGGGAGGACGGAAATCGTGGCGGAAGTGTGGGCACCAGGGACGTGTATCTGTCAACACCAACTGTGCACCTTAGAGCTTACACCTCACGACCTGAGAATACACTCCAGGCCCCGCGGGGAGCGCTGCCCCAATGCGCCAAGGCGGCGTGCTGGGTCCCCGTCAGGGCACACGAGAACCAACCCATGAGCGCACACACGAGCGGGACAACAAACCAACGTTGTCTGTCTGTCTCTCTCCAAAATCAATTTCAAATAAAGAAAATGTATTCCAATGACAAGAAAAGGGCTGGCGGGGGTGCTGATGGTGGGGGAGGCTGTGTGTGCTGGGCGGGCAGGGGGTATATGGGGACCTCTGCACTTTTCACTCAGTTTTACTGTGAGTCTAAAACTGCTCTGGGAAATAAAAAGGTCTATTGGAAAGGAAGAGAGAGACAGTAAAACGGGGGGTGGAGGGTGTGGGGAGGAAGCAGGCCTCGAGGACTCAAATCCCCGAGAGCAGAGCCTGTCACTCAGGCACTGAGCCAGCCTGCTGGGCGGGTGATGGCCGCACAGGGATGCCCACGGTGGTGGTGGCCGTGGCCCCGCCCGCTCCTCCTCGTCCCTGGTTCTGCCATCGGGGGCCTGGGAGCCAGCCTGACACCCACAGCCCATCACACACGGGTCCAGGCTGGAATGCAGGCTGTGAGGGCCCAGGCCCAGGACGCAGACACACTGCTCGGTCTCTGACCTCCGAGCGTACGACCAGTCACCTAACCTCCATGTCTATACACACACGTCAGCGTCTACGACTTTTAAAGGGATGTTCACTGTGCCCTGAGGAGTAACTCCTATGTCAGCTTTCAGAACGCTACCCACCTCCACGTAAAAACGTAACATTAAAAAAACCCACACTTCAATAGAAGGAGATAATGGCCCGAAATAGCTGAGTATTTCCGAATTTTATAGAAACTCCAAACTCACAGAGACAAGGTCCTTGAACTCAAAGCACAGGAAACGAAGAAAACTAACTAAGGCACCTCATGCTCCAGGTGCTATGACTGCTGTAAAGAAAACACCCTAAAAGCAGCCAGAGAAAAGGGTGTACTTTACAAGGAACAAAAACAGGAACGACACCTTTAAAATGCTTAGGAAAACGGCAAACCTAGGATTTTACACCCATTGAGACTCTTCTCAACCCATGCTGAGGGCAGTGCCACCTGATCCTAAATCCAAACAAGGACACAGCATGAAGTTAAAATTAAAGCTACCCTCACGCACACAGATGCAAAAGTTCTTAATAAAACACTAGCACATCAAATCCAACAACATCTAAAAATTAAAGCGGGAGGAGGAAGTAACGCCCCACAGCCCCGGAACCCAAGGTTGGTCTCATCTTCAAAGGTCCACAGAACTCACTTTCCTGACAGACGAAGCAAGAAGGAAAAGCCAGACAACCTCAGAAGATGCAGCAACGTGCCCGCTGAAGTCCACCTGCCACTCGGCCTCCCAGACAGGGTCCCGGTCAGGCCCCGATCGAGTGTGCTGTGCCCCTTGGCCGATCGTCCCGTCCCTGGACTACCACCCAGACCTCAGGAAAGGCAGCACACCTACCAGCAGCTGGCGGAACCACAGCAGCATCTGCTCCTCCTGGCCCTGGGCTCCGTCCTGGCCTCGCTCCCGGCGGCTGAAGGACCTGACCAGCCACTTCACACAGGACTCCAGCAGCTTCTCTCTCCAGGCGCGCAGCTCTGCTTCCGCCCCCTCCAGCACGGCCGAGACGGCGTCGGCCATGATCCAGCTGCAGCAGAAGACAGGTCTCAGGGTCAGAGGCGGTGGCCTACACCCTAGCTTTAAGGACAACCCGGCGTGACAATGGGCCGCACGCCCCGAGCGCTGCTCCCTGTGCTACCCAAGCACAGGACCACAGCCGCCTCCTGCCCTCGTCTGATACCGAGGATGGGCCAGCGCCCTGGTTGTTTTGTTGATGGTTTCTTTTGCTGTGCAGAAACTTTTTATTTTGATGTAGTCCCATTCGTTTATTTTCTCTTTAGTTTCCAATGCCCTAGGATCAGTATTGGTGAAGATATTGCTTCGGCATAAGTCTGAGATTTTGTTGCCTTTGGATTCTTCTAGTATTTTTATGGTTTTCCGTCGTATATTTAAGTCCTTTATCCATTTTGAGTTTATTTTTGTGTAAGGACCACCGCTCTCACGGCTGGGGAACCACAGAGCAACCAGAGAAAGGAAGGGCACCTGCCCCGATGCCGTCCAGGTCAGGTTGTCTAACCTCCCAACAACGACATTTCCACCAGATCCTTCTTCCTTGGGGGGGGGGGGGGGCGCGGGGGAATGGGGGGCTGTCCTTGGCTTCCACCCTCTGGCTGCACCGCCCCGTGTTGTAATAACACGTCAGACATTGCCCCTGTCCCGGGGGCGGGGGGGAGAGCCTGGTGCGGAGGGGTCAGAACCCACCAGCAGGGTGGCTGGAAGGTTCGTCAGGAAAGGGCTTCCCCCGGAACGGTGACGGCGCAATAGCACCGCGGGGCTCACAAGCGGGCGCGGCCCAGGGAGCAGCCACCAGGACCCCAGCCTTCGCACCTCTTGTGACCGTCTGGAGTCTGGAGCAAGCTGGGCAGACGGTCCTTGAGGACACCCAGGTCCTTGGCTCTGGCGAACGGGACCAGCTGGGCCAGGACCTCTGGATGCAGCCCAGCCTCCGAGGGCCCGTCAGCACCGAGGAGCCGGGTCTGCAGCCGCCTCCACAGGGCCTTCCTCAGGATCAGGACGACAGCAGAGGACACTGGGGCAGACACAGGGAGGTGATCACATGGGAGGGTGTGTGGAGCCGCGTGGACGAGCTCATGGAATCTCGTGAGGGCTGAGGTCCAACGGGTGGCCTGACACTGGTCCTCCTTGGTGGCCCCTGCTTCACGTGGTAGCTCAAGGTGGAGGGGAAGTGTGTAGGGGTGACTCTTCCAGCCATAAGGTCAGGGGCAGGGGGGCTGCTGAGGGAGCATTTCTCGTCTTTCTCCCTCTCAGAGCCGGTCAGACCTGGGGAAGGGAGCTGACCACCCCAGCACACGGAGTCCGGCGCTCACAGGGGGACCCGCCGCCCGACTCCACGCCACCCTTCCGTACCTGCTGCTGGGCGCGTGGGGCGTCCCTGGGTCCGGCGCTGGAGGTAGCTGTGCACCAGGGGCAGGACGTCCGCCAGGCCCTCCTGCAGGCGGGGCCCCGCGCCCGGCTGCTGGCACCACAGCTCGAACCGCAGCAGGTGGGGCCAGCTCCGCTGCACTAGCAGCGCGGCGATGCCCAGGGCCGCCGGCGTGCGCCGCGCCAGGCAGTAGTCCAGCAGGCCGACCCCGGCCACGGCAGCCAGCTCGGGCTCCCTCTGCAGGGAGCGCAGGAAAACGGCGTCCAGCTCGTCCACGGCCAGCGTGGGCAGCAGAGCCCCCAGGCCTCTCACGTACTCCGCGGCCCAGAGGAGCTCGCCGCTCGGCAGCTGGCCCTGGGGGCTGCCGGTCAACAGCTGGACCAGGGTCTGGCCGAGAGCGCTCAGGCGCCGCTCCTTCCCGGCCGATGTCTCGGGCCGCTGGGCCACCAGGTGGGCCTCGGGCAGGCTCAGCAGGGCCAGGGTGACCTCCCGGAGCGGGGCGCCCTCCATGTACGTGTGCAGCGCCTGCAGGGCCTCGAGCTGCGGGAGGGCCTTGGGTGGCGCGGCGGCCGGGCCCGCCTTCCGGTCCCGCAGCTCCCTCAGCACGCTCTGGGCGACGGCCTCCGAGTACCTGGCCAGGAGGCCCAGCTGCCCGCAGCTGCGGAGGATCGGGGCGCTCGCCGTCAGCAGCGGCAGGACCCCCGCACTGAGGTGGGCGCCCAGGAGCTTCGCGAGGACGGGGCTGAGTGTGTGCGGGGGCAGGGCCTGCCGCTCCAGGGCCAGGAACCAGCCCTCCAGCGTGGGGTGGCGGAGTGCGGCCACCAGCACCTCCTCCAGCGTCTGGAAGACAGAGACGGCCACTCTCAGGGGCCTGGGGCCGGCGGGGGGCCGGCAGCTGCTGTGCCAGCCTTCGCCGTGCTGAGTAGGATGGAAGCCCCGCTCAGGGGAGCTCAGCACCCCACCCTGGGCCGGGGCAAAGCTGGACCCCACTGTCACTCATCTCCGCCCAGCACGAGCCAAGGGCTGGACCGGGCCTGGGCAGTGCCCCTCAGCCGCAGGTCCCAAGAGCTGGCCTGAATTCACTGCAGCAACGCCCCCCGGCACTCAGCGAGGACGGCCACGTGGAGCCATAGTACCGTGTCACCGGCCAGCTCCAGCGAGGCCGCAGGCTCCGCGTCCAGGAAGAGGTCGTCCTCGGCCCGCGCGGCCTCGCACTTCTCCCGGTTCTGGGCGTCCAGCTGCGCGCAGTGCAGGACCAGGCGCCGGAGCAGGTCCAGGAGCAGCTGCAGGAGAGGGGGCCCCGCGCCCCTGCCCAGCTGTGGGGAGAGCCAGGCAACCTCAGGCCAGGCAGGGCTGCCCGTCACCAGGAAGTGCCGGGCCCTCCCTGACCAGGGGCGCGATGCCACCAGCAACAAGGACCGAGGCCAGGCTGGCGACTGCTTGAAAGAGGCCGTTAACCTCAGAGTCGTTTCCCAATAGGATGTGGCCTCCTGAACCCTAACCAAGGCACAGAGCTCTTCTGACCAAAACGAGAGCAGGTCCAGCTCCACCCCTGCCCTGAGGCTCCGTAAGCCACGTCAGGGACAGAGAGCTGAGCCACCACGCGACAACGTACAAAAGAGGGAGGCGGCAGTGCCTTGGCGCCACTGCGGTGGGAAGGGCTCTGTCCCGCCAGCAGCTGCCCAGCGACCAGGCTCAGCAGCACGTGGCCCCATCTGCAGCGAGGAGCTCGTGGGAGAAAACAGGTGCCTAACCCCCGGGTGCCTGTCCCAGGGAGGAGAGGCCATGGGCACAGGGCACTGAACTGGCTGCCGGGTGGCGTGTGGCCCGCGGAGAAGGCCTCACCTGGCAGAAGCGCTCCACGCTGGTCCGCAAGTACAGCAGCACGTGCTTCACGGACAGCAGCACGTGGTGCATGGGCAGATGTGGGACGGCATCTCGCAGCCGCGCCTGCACCGCCTCGTCCAGCAGCGCGGCCTTGTCCTCGCTCCGGAAGGCCGCCTGCAGCAGGGCCCCGAAGGAGGGGACCGGGGGGTCCTGGGGGGCAGGGCTGCGTGGCGCCTGCGGAAGCTGGAGGAAGAGGACAGTCACCCCAGAGGCAGGTGCACAGCCTGGGAGGCAGGTCCAGGCGACACCCCAACCAGGGGACGTCCCACAGCAACCGGACGCCCACTGGGAAACACGTGACCACACGGCACGTTAGGTGTCTCACACCCGAGGACACAGGCTGCCGTAGGGGCCGCGGGACAGAGAGCCTGCACCCCGCAGCCACTGTGACAGTCTCTGGGACGGGAAGTCACCCCGCAGGCAGGGCACCGGCTCCTCGAGTGGGGAGCCTTCCACAGCCGCCCCTGCCCACCCCCAGGAGCCTCGGTTAGAGGAGCTCATTGGGAGGAGAAAGCAGGTGCAAAGCACAGCTCTGGGGTCACTCAGTCTCTCCCTCCGGGCTGCCTTCTCCACCGACCAGGCCTGTATTTACACCATCCAAACACCACGCCCCCGCAGGGAAGCTGCCCTCCACCCCAAGCCACTCCCTGACAGGGAAACCACGCCCCCAAACAGGGAAGCCATGCCCCCAGGCAGGGAAACCACACCCCTGGGCAGGGAAAGGGCTGCACATGCCCTAAAGCTCAGTGGGTCCAGTGTGGGGCTCTGGACAGCAGTGTCACTAGGGAACGTGCTGGAAATGCCACTGCAGGCCCCAAGCAGACCGGCTGGGGTGCAGCTGCGGGGGTTCCAAGACCCTCCAAGGGGAGAAGCCCTGTGCCCTCCGCAGGGCGGACGCTCATGCTCCGAGCACCTGCCCCAGAGTGCAGCCCCAAGCGGCCTCACCTCCACACAGGCCTAGCCCAGCCTGTCGCGTGGGCCCGGGGCCGCTAGTGAAGAGCGTTGGGGCTGGGTGGGGGGGGGGTCTGACAACTGAGTTCCAGAAGCCCTGGGTGCTGAGGGCCATGGAGGACCCTGGAGGACGGCACAGCAAGGGTGCAGCTTGCTGGGGGGGAGGAAAAGGCACCCCGCCCAAGGCCGCCCCCAGCAGCTGCCTCGTTACCCAGCAGCCAGAGCGCATGGCTCCCCACCAGCCATGTGTCCTCTGACGCAGGGAAGCGAGGTTAGGAAATGAAGCCCCGCACAGCGACCCTGCTGGGCCACGGGAAGAACACTCGGTTTCCTGGGACAGGCTGGGCCCTGCGGGCACTGGGGCGTGGCACCCACTCACCGCGGCCTCCTGGGCAGGCTCCGGGATCCAGAGGCGGTAGTAGCTGCTGAAACAGCTCAGCTGTGGGACCGGAGGCGCCAGCTGGTCGTAGGCCTGGAGCAGGAGGCACAGTGCCAGCGGGTCCCGCTGGCTGTGCAGGAGGTCTGTGAGCACGGCCGTCAGGTACGCCACGACGCTGGCCCCTGCGGAGGAGGAAGGAGGGTGGCAGGGCTCAGGGACCGGCCTCTGGTGACCCATCCACACACCCATTCAGTGTTCAGAGCAGGGAAACCACCAGGGTCACGTGACCACGCTGGGGGGCAGATGCCACTGGCACAGGCCCCAGAGGCTCCAGGTCCTGAGGCCCGAGGGGCACCCGGGCATGGGAGAGGCGTGGCACCACCTTCTGGGGGACGCTGCCCTCGCCCCCGCGGGACGGCCATGGGCCCATCACCAGGTCCAGAAAGAGACCGTTACTCGCTAACATAGGGACTTGCTGGGGCTTGTCGCTGCAGCCACGTCTGAGCGAGCCTCACTCATTCCACTGTGATCTGGGCGCACTTCCTGGAGTCTAAGTTGCCTGGACACCCAGCAAATACGAAGAACTCATGCTTTAGCATCAAGCAATTGAGAAACACGCCCTAGCCGGTATGGCTTAGTGGATAGAGCGTCGGCCTGCGGACTAAAGGGTCCTGGGTTCGATTCTGATCAAGGGCACATGCCTGGGTTGTGTGCCCCAGTGGGGGGTGTGCAGGAGGCAGCCAATCAATGATTATCTCTCATCACTGATGTTCTATCTCTCCCTTCCTCTCAGAAATCAATACAGTTATGTGTTGTTTTTTCTTTAAAGCAGTGAAAAGATGGGTGTTACAGCACGGTCTGTGCAAGCGTGCACACACGGGACGTCAGACTCATCCTCCAGCGGCCCCTCCCCAGCGGCCCGGCCGGCCTCTAGCCCCTGCCCTGCCCACCGAGCCCCGCATGCTGAGCCTTGCCCTCTGAGCCCCGCCCACTGGCAGCTCTCACTTTGGTGGTTTTCAGCAATTATTCCCAGGCCCCTGGTGCCCCCCCACCACAGGAGCCCAGCTGGCCCGACGCCCACATCCGCCCGCACAGGCACCTGCTTCGCGCTCTGCCCCGAGCAGCAGCTTGTTCCTGGCTTCCAGGGCGGCGGGGGCCACGGGGCTGAACGGGAACGTGAGCAGGGCCATGTCTTCACTCAGCGAGCACCCGATTTCCTCGTCCAGGCCCTCGCTGCCCTCCACCAGCACGTCCACCATGTCCAGCACGTCTGAGGTGGGGGGAGGGGGAGAGGTCGCATAGGGTGAGAGCCAGGGAGGGAGGAGCAGGAGAAGGTGGGCGAAAGGAGAGTCAACACCCCGCTTCCCGGGGGGGGGGGGGCGGGGGAGGCTTAACATAATGTCTGATTCTAAGCAGATGAGGACACGCCCAGCTCAGGGGACAGTGACCCGCCAGAAAGCTTCCCCTGGACACTGAGGCGAACAAGCCACACCTGGAAGCACAGAGCTGAGCGGGCGGCACCTGGTTCCCCTCCCGGCCGAGTGCCGCGCGAGGCTGACAGCAGCCTCGAGAGCACACTGTGAGGACTGAGCCCGCCGGGCTGTCATGAGGTTGGGCAGTAGAACCTGTGAGCTCAGATTGGCCCTGCATGAAGCACGCCCTGCACAGGTCTCTGCTCCGTCAATGGACGGGGCAATGTCGTGTTCACGTGGGCTGGGCTTTGACCAGGTTTGCTCTCGGCAACCCAGAACCTGATTCCTGTTCTGTGTCTAACGGGCCAGGGCAGCTGGGCACAGAAGCAGGGACAAGGAGCGCACTGACCGTCGATGTGGGAGATGGGGATGCTGGCGTCATCAACGTCTTGCTTGGCCACGGCCTGCAGCGTGCTGGCTTCCTGGACGAAATCGGAGGCCTTGTCGGTGTACACGTAGGGGCTCGCCACCAACGTCAGCAGCACCTGGCACAGGGAGCAGAGAGGAGAGCAGCCGGAGATCACAAAGGAAACGAGGAAAGTGTCCCAAACACCCCGGTGACACAGGGAGCGGCTGCAGTGCTCACGCCTCCACGAGAACGAGAGCTTCCTGCCAAGCTCTTAAAGCGTTTGTAGAATTTTCAAAAACATCTCCTTCTAGTGTGTCTATCGTCATTTTACCATCATCTAGTTACCACTGTCCTGTGCAAAAGCAGGGCCTTAAAGGACATTAAACAGCACGGGAGCCCCATCCTGTCTTACAGACTGAGTGTCGGCAGGAAGCAGGTGAGCCAGGGGGCTGGTGGGCCTGGGGCCTGGGAAACGCCTGCCGTGGCTCCGACCCCTCGGCGGGACCCTCCCGGCACACTCTGGGCCCAGGGCAGCGCTCACTCGTTCCAGAAACTGGAGGACGGCCTCCCGTCGGTGCTCCGCGGGGTCGTGCAGGTGCTCCAGCCACAGCTCCAGCTCCCTCCACGTGTGCTCGAACACGCCCGTGTCCCGCAGGATCTGCGCAAGCAGATGGCTGGCAGGTCAGCAGGACCTGGCTCTGTGGGGCTGGCCGGGTGGCGGGCCCCACGGGAGGGGGACCTCAGGGAACCCGAGGGCCTGAGACTCCCCTGCAGTCTCACTAAATGCTGTTTCCTCTGCCCCGCACAGAGGGGACAGGAAGGAGCACGTGTGCTCGGCAGCGAGGACTGTCCTGCTGCTGCTGGCCTTCCCACAGCCCCTCCCAACACACAGGAAACGCCGGCTCCAGGAGGCGCGGACTGTCCCCGGACCCGCACTGTCCCAGGCACACGGGTGCGCCGCGGCCCAAGCAGCTGCGCACCCCCAGCCTGCCCAATGCCCGAGCCTCTTGGGCACCGAGCCAGCCACGCCCACCCTCTGTGCGGGTCTGGAGACTTGGGTGGGCGAGGCCCAACCCCATGTCCACTAGGACGGTTTGATGTGAACCTGGGGCGAGTCAGTGACAAGGCTGCCAGGAAGCAGGACTGGGACCCAAACCAAGAAGCCAACGCGAGCTCACATGCCCCCACGGCACGCGCCTCTCAGGGACACAGCACGTCTAAGACGCCACCCGTGGGACACCCATAGGACCTTTAGGCTTAAATGATGAGAGTCGAGACCCTCGATCCAGCAAGCCTGACGACGCACCTACTGTGCACACTGTACTCAACGCCGGGAGCCAGGAGCGGGCGCGGGAGCGGGAATGCTCACCTTCACGATGAGGCGCTTGGTAGACGACTTGAGCTGGGAGTGGGCGCTGGCCACAAACATCTTCATCAGCAGGTAGAACACGGACCGCTCGCCCCCGAGGAGCTCCGCCTCCGGGCCCTCCTGGAGTGGGGACAGCAGAGTCAACGGGCTCCCCCCCGCCAGGACTGGACCCTCCGCTAGTGGCTGAGACCCTGTGCCCAGCGCCTCATCCCTAAGTTATGGCCAGCAAGCCGTCACAGAGCACACGCGTGGAGCGGCCAGCGAGCCGTGACAGAGCACACGCGTGCAGCGGCCAGCGAGCCGTGACAGAGCACATGCGTGGAGCCTGGCACGTAAGAAGTCCTCCAGTGGAACACCTCAACCAGGATGCAGGGGAGCCTGAGAGAGAGGACTTGGGGGGTGACAAGGGGAGAAATACAATGACCCCATGAACACAGCATCCTACCCCTTTCTGGAAATATCACGTGTGAAGATGTAAGCACACACTTCCATGCTATGGGTCCCACGAGATCTTAAGTTTCGAGTCTTATAAAAATGTCACCTGAGCCCTGGCTGGTTTGGCCTAGTGGCTAGAGCATCGGCCTGTGGACTGAAGGGTCCCAGGCTCGATTCCAGCCAGGGGCACATGCCCGGGTTGCGGGCTGGATCCCCAGTGGGGGGCGTGCAGGAGGCGGTCAATTGATGATTCGCCCTCATCATTGATGTTTCTCTCTCTCCCCCTCTCTGAAATGAATAAAGAAATATTTTTTTTTAAAAAAATCACCTGAACTACTGAGAAACATGCAGACAACGCTAACTGCCTGGTTTCCCCTTTTTGACAGAAATGATAAGCCCGTGTTTCCATACACACGACCTAATGCACTGCGTCCCCTTCACGACACCCCATCGTGCTCTCCAGGGAGCCCCAGAAGACACGCTGGTCACAGAGCACCAGCGCCCCGGCTCCCCCGCCCACCCTCGCTAGGCTCTCCCCTCTCTGCCTCCAGTTCCTCCAGGGCGTGGACAGAGGAGCCATGTATTTTCTTTTCCAAAAGGTTTTTTTTAATGTATTTCTTATTGATTTCAGAGAGGAAGGGAGGTGGAGCCCACCACTGGGGATTGAGCCCGCAACCCAGGCATGTGCCCTTGACCGGAATCGAACCTGGGAGCCTTCAGTCTGCAGGCCGACGCTCTATTCACTGAGCTAAACTGGCTAGGGCTGTTTTCCAAAAGGTTTTAAACAACACACACAGCAAGACAGCCAGGACAGACAGTGCCAAAGCTCCAGGGCCCAGCAGGCGAGGCTCAGTTGTGCGAGTGCAGGCTTCCTGGCTCCACGCCGTCCTCAGACAGAACCTGACTGTCACCCTCTTGTCCCGACCGGCTGAACTCCCAGCGAGCCCGCAGGTGCGCGGGCAGAGGCGGCGCCCGCTCCTACCTGAGCCTTCAACCAGGAGAACTTGCAGGCGGGCAGCTCCAGGGCCACCTGCAGGAGGTGGTGCTGCAGGACGGGGGGCACCTCCTCCCGCAGGCCCTGCTCCGAGATGACACCTGGGCGGAGAGAAGTCCCGTCACGCAGAGGCTGCACCCAGCGGCTGCTGTCCTGGCCCAGGACCAGACGAGGGCGCCGTGTCCAGATGAAAGGGCAAACACAGGGTCCGTCCTGACCTGGGGTCGCCCTCACACAGGCTGTGCCCTGCTCGGTCACACCTCATCTGACCTCCCCACTGAGGCCCATTCAAACCCTCAACACGCTGCCTCAGCCACTGACGCCTCCACAGCTCGGTGCCACCCCCACGCTGCCCTCCGGGGGGCCTCCCGTTAAGGCAGCCCTGGCGTGGGCACAGGCCTTGCTCGCCGGCTGCAAGCATTTTGTGAGCAGATGGCGGCCACCGAGACTGCTCCGTGGCCCTGGCCTGGTCCCAGGAAAGACACAGCCACTACAGACAGATGGCCACATTCTAGAGCCTTCCCTGTGCTCACAACGAGAACCTTCACTTCCAACCACGGCGCAGGGCGCCTCCACCTACACACAGGACGCTGTTCCCGGAGGCCTCCCGAGAGCGAGCTGGACACGCTTGTCCTAGAGGCTCCTGATAGTGGTGATTTTACCAAACTCCCCCCTCGAGGAAACGCGACCAGAGGGTGAGTCACGTTCACAAGTGGTGTGTGCGCCGCCGCACAGGTGAGGGGCGAGTATGAGGGTGAGCGGATGCCAGAGGCCGGGGCGGGAAGGGGCAGGAACGGCGCCCTCCCAGGGCCCACACCCCTGAAAGAGGCTTTGCCTTTAGCGTCCTATGGGCCCTTGTTGACGCCTGTGGTGCCAGAGGGGTGAGGGGTGTGAGACCGGCAGGCACGGCGGGGGAGGGGTGTGAGACTGGCAGGCACTGGGGGGGTGTGAGAGACCAGCAAGCACGGGGGGGGGGGGGTGGAGGGGGAGGCGCACCCCGCAGGAGCTTGCTGAAGTCGAAGTTGTACTGCGTGACCACGTGCGGGACCACCCGCTGGTAGAGGCAGATGACCTGCAGCAGCACGGCCTTCAGAAGAATGGTTTCGGCGTCGTCTGAACCAAAACGGAAGCTTTGTTAGGAAACACCGGCTTGTCCTCCGTCAGCCACCGGCCGGCACAGCCCACGACCCACTGCCGTCAGCTGTGCGCTGAGCACCGAGCCCGCGGACAGACCCACGGACGCGACTGCAGGGCCCCGTGCTCAAGGTCGAGCTGCTCGAACAGCCAGTTTACCCCCATTTCCACGCTGCGACCTGGACAGGTCAGAGCCTCTGTGTCTGAGCCTCGGTGCCTTTTGGGGGGGGCAGGGGGGAGAGGGGGGAGGGCACAGCAGTGGGGCCGCCATGAGGGGTCATAGGACACAGACATGAGGAACAGAGCCCAGCGCCCGGCTAACAAGGCCGAGTCAAAGAATCTTATCACTGGGGTCCATGCAGCCACCTCCCCCTGCACAGCCCAGCCCCGGGACACCCCGCGCCCAGGTCCTCAGACCGAGCGTGTAGAGCACACAGCGTGACACACGTCAGAGCCCACGCACGATGCCCGCTAACCCTGCCCGCTGAGCGAGGACACGGGCCCTCGTGCGGGCCATCCGCAGGCAGCGACCCCGCGAGCCCTCACCGCCGGCGGGAGCCCCGCTGTCCCGCTTCCGTCCCTGCTCGTCCCCCTCTCTGGTGTCCTGCTTCCTAAGGGACTGCCAGACCCACACGACGGTGTTCAAGTCTGGGAAGACCTAGAAGGGGAACAGAGAGAGGGAGTCCCGTGAGAGACGCACAGAACGGGGGTGGGAGCAATCGCCCCCCAGCCGAGGCACGACGCCCAGAGCCGCACATGCCAGGCCTCGGTGAAACACAAGCGCTGGTCCCGCAGCCCTTAAGGCTCAGTCCCCCGAGCGAGGCCCTGGGAACAGACATGTCAGTGACCATGGGGGACCTGCCCAGGGCGACCTCGCTCAGGCAGCGCCCAGTCTCAGGCCATGGCCTTCCGACCCGCGGGGAGGGAGCGAGAGGGGCTTCGAGCAGCCCCACCCTGTGCGTGTGCAGCCTGGGGGAGGGCAGGCACGCCGGCTCCTGGAGGGACTCAGGCCCTAGGGACACAGACCCCTTCGCTTCGCACCCACCTGAGCTCCCGAGCGGCCTCCCAGCTGGGCGCTGACCTAGGACGGCCCACGGAAAGCCCTGGACACGCCCCGCCCATGCCGGGCCTCAGGCCTACCTTGCTCAGGGCCTCTCGGAAGAGCCGCACAAAGTCCTCCATCATCGCGGCCGTGTACAAGCCGGGCCCCTGCCAGGCCTCACTGCTCAGGCAGAAGTCGACGGTCTTCAGTGCTCTCTTCAGAATGAACAAGAGCAGGGCCAGCGCCGTGTGCCTCACCGACTTGCTGTCCAACTGGGAAGGAAGTCAAATCCATAAGGTTCTTGGACTGCACGGTGGCAGGCACAGACCTCCCAGCCGGGGCTGCATGGCAGGCACATACCTCCCAGGACAGGGCTGTACCGGGCACAGACCTCCCAGCCGGGGCTGCATGGCGGGCACAGACCTCCCACTCGAGCAGGGACAGGGCACAGACCTCCCAGCCCGGGCTGCACGGCAGCGGGCACAGACCTCCCAGGCCAGGGCTGTACCGGGCACAGACCTCCCACTTGAGCAGGGACTGGGCAGCCATCGCCCGGCCCTGGCAGGAATGCCTCCTCCCCAGGTGGGTGGACACATGGAGAGCCTCCGAGGCTCCCTGACGAGTCAGAGTCCAGCACATCCCGCAGGGCCAGTGGATGAGCAGGAGAACATTCTAGAAGCGAGGCGAGCACTCACGTTCAGTGCCTGGGTGAACATGATCTTGTTGCACACCGGGGGCACGGTGGTCACCATCACCATGGCCAGCAGCCGGGACAAGGGGATGAACTCTCGGGTCTGAAACGCCCGGGAAACGTCCGGCTGGGCCTCGTAGATCTGTGACGGGGAGAAAGACGAGGAGTGCGGAGGTAAGTTTCACCCCGGAGGCTGGTCGCCAGCACCTGACAGGGCAGCTGGGCCAGTGACAGTGAGCGTGATCCGGCCCCAGGCTCGGAGGAGTGGCCCCCAATCCACGTGGGAGAGAAGCAGGCACCAGGCTGGCCGTTAGCAGGAACGAGCCAGGCCAGCACTAGCGGTCACTCAGCAGGGGCAGCGCTAGGGGCACTCGACAGGTGATGTGACCTTTCCGTGCGTCCTGACGACCCCACAGGGCAGGGATCTTTTATATGAAAATAAAAATGTTTTCAGAGGCCAACTGGTGTGGCTCAGTGGTTGGGCATTGACCTATGAACCAGGAGGTCAGGGTTCGATTCCTGGTCAGGGCACAGGCCTGGGTTGTCGGCTCCATCCCCAGTGGGGGGCGTGCAGGAGGCAGCCGATTGATGATTCTCTCTCATCATGGATGCCTCTCTTTCTCCCTCTCCCTTCCTCTCTGAAATCAATAAAAAAATAATTATTATTTTTTAAAAAAGGTTTACAGATTAAAAAAAAAAAATGAGACTCCAGTGAGGTTAAGTAATTTCCTTCGGGACACCGGCTAGAGATGAGGACTCTCACCCAGGCCTCAAAGCCATGCACCTGCCCCGCCCCTTCCCGGACCCACCCAGAGCAGCGCCCCACAGGGCAAAGGCGCACGGGGTCTGCACACAGCACTCAGGACACATGGAGAAGAGGAGAAAAGGATATCCTGCCCAGGTTGAGGCAGAAGCAAACCATCCCAGGAATTTCAGCAGCACGCAGGCCGTAAGGGAGAGAGAGAAGGAAGGGGGGGGGGGGGGAGAGAAAGGGAGGAGGGAACTGCCAAGGGGTGTGGAGTAGGACTGCACTGGTAGACGAGGGGTGTTAATTAACATCTTTGAATCTTTGATCATAAGGAAGTTAATATATACCCACTCAAAGCAACTGAGCATCCACAGCCCATTTCCAGTTGTTCTAAGTCCCTGAGGCAGCAGAGCTTAAACACTATCCTACAACAGGGACATGTCCCTCGTCCCAGCCCAACTCTGCTGCAGCTCACGAAGCTCTCGCTGCCTGAGAATCGGGGTGAATAAGATAAAACCGGCTTCATGGACTCAAGGCTGAGCCCACGGTTGAGCTCGGTGAACAGGAGCCCGTGGAGAAGGGCCACAGCCGCGTGACCTACAACATCCCACACTCAGTGGGTCACGGTCACCCTCTCCCAGCCGCCTGATCCGAGACGCGGCCCCGTCCGCAGACGCCGAGCTCCGCCGCCTCACCTTGTGCAGCAGCTTGACATTGTTGGCCCACGTGGCCTTCGCTCGGGGCAGGAAGGAGAACGTGACCTCCTTGAAGTACTTGTGCAGCAGGTCCGGGCACACTCTCAGGATGCTCACCACCAGCTCGGCCACCAGCTCGTCGTCGGGGGCCGTTCTCAGGCCCAACAGGAAGTGCAGGAGCGTCAGGTTCCCTCCTCTGCAGAGGAGGAGAGGTCAGCGGGAGGAGTCACAGCCTCGCCTGCGACCCGCCTCCCTGCAGCCCTCCGGCCCCCCATGTCTGGTGCCCACCACGTCTGAGATGCCACAGGGCAGCTTTATATGCAGTCAACACTTTTCAAAAATTAAATACAAATAATTTTGATCAGAAAGCCATCCTTTTAAAAGCTTAGAATCTTTACCATGAAAATTTCATAAGGAAAACAGTTTGTGCTGTGCTGTCACATGAAGGAATGAAATCCACAGGCAGGTAAACAACTGTTTTCGTCCTGCTGCTTCCCTCCTGCAAGGGCACTGCTGAGCGGTCGGGGCCCACAGACAGTGCGGCCGCCAGACCCAAAGCTCGGTCCCTCGGGCCCCAGAGCACAAGCTGCCGGCCTGTCCACGCCACGGCCCTCGCTGTCACCAGGCACCACGACACGCCGGGCTCTGCAGAGCAGCCTGTTCTCACCCTCACCCACCAGGTAACAGACAAGTAGTCAACCAACATGCGGGCAGGGCCCGTCCCAGCCAGGAGCATAGCTGGGAAGGACAGGGACGCGGAGCGACTGCAGAAGGGGCTGCGGGAAGGCCCTCCTGAGGCGGGCGCCAGCACGGAGACCCCAGGCATTGAGGGCTGGTGGAACACTCACTCTAGCTCTCTTCGGGCTTCCCACTGAGGCCCCCACAAGCCAAACTCCCTGCCTCTCCCGGAAGCACAAGCATTTTGCCGTGGCTTCAAAAACCGTGTGTAGACCACCACTTACTTAGACGGACCCACACGCTGACTCAGCGTGCTCCTTTAATGAGCATCTAGCTCAGAGGTCGCCAGCCTCTCAGACCGCACAGACCACCAGAGGTACGTGGACCACCGGCTGATCGAGCTTACGGATCTCCGCAGGGGACAGTGTGTGACTCAGGCACGGACTGTGTCACATTAGACTGTCAGCCTCGCTCCAACACTGGAGGAGACTGAGCTGTCCCGACTGATGAGAAAAAGAAATGCTGTGGCAAGTTCGATCCGAACACTCAGAATCAAAACAAGGCCCAAGTGACAGCAGGGAGGACAGTCCCACCCACTGTGTGACCCATCCCTGATGGTTAAAACTAAACCACACAATCCTCCTCCCTGTGAGAGAACGCCAGGGCTGAGAACCAGGAGCCTCCACAGGAATACGTGTTGATACGCTCACTGTCCCAGGAAGAGCCAGCTAAGGACCGTCTAACGGCCGCACTTGCTGCTACAGCAACAACACGAATGTGCCTGACAGCGACCGAGCTACAAAGCCTACGGGAACAGATCCCCCCCCCCCCGCTGTGGACTGTTGTGTGAAACGGTATAATCAGGAAATGAAGCCGAGTAGAGGAAAGCCTCGCTGGTCAGCAGCCGTCTTAGGGGAGCGGCGATGAAGGTGACCGTGGAACCAGACCTCCTGGGGTCAAGCCTGAGCCCTGCCACTCACAGCAGGACTGACCTGGCCCCTCCGCTAACCTGAGCAGCAATGCCGCTCTCGGGAGGGTGGCAAGGCCCATTCCGGGCAGCCCGGGGGAGGACAAATCACGCCTGAGTCTCAGGCCCCGCCCCCGAGGAAGCATGGGGCCCCTCCCGGGTGGCAGGTGCCTGAGACCTGCTCCCGGAGGAAGGCACAGGCTGGAAGGCTCGGGCTCTAACTCTCACGGGGAATCGGGTCAGGCAGAGGTTCCCTTCCCGTCCTACCCAGCACGATGCCCCTCTAGCGCTCGCGCAGTCCCTGGTGGTGGCCCCTGAGGACAGCCCGGGCTCCGGGAGCGACACTCACCTGCCGGAGGTTCCCAAGGACGCGTCGTAGAAGTTGATGCCATGCTTGAGCGAGCAGCAGAGGTCCGTCAGGAAGCGGTGGACGCGCTCCCGCACCAGGCCCCTCCCCGCGTCCTCAGTAGAAGCCTGGGAGGGTGAAGAATTCAGTGACAGCCCCAGGAGAGACCTTAGGGACCCAGGGCAGCTCAGGAAACACTTCAACGCAAGCACTTGGCACCATTAAAAAAAATAATAAAGAAACAAACACCAATCCACATGAAACAGCACTCCTAGAGGGGCAAGTTTAAACCTGTGGATTTAAACAAACTTAAGAATGACTTGACTTCTCTTGCTCTTTTCAATAGAATTCCACACTTGGGAGTGTTCCATGGAGCGGAGGCTCCTGGCAAGGACACCTTCCCAACCAGAGGCCCTGGGAGTCAGAGAGGAAAGGCAGGAAACGCAGGCTTTGGGGTAACTATTAAGTCCCCGGAAGTCGCAGCCTTCACCACTCGGCCAAGTCCCTGTTCACAAGGGCCTCCAGGGGCCTCAGAGTGAGAATCGAGAGACCTGCCTCGGTCCCGTGAGCAACTGTGCCCGTTCAGCACGTCAGTGACTGCGGCCAAAGCACATGCAGGCGAGGGCAGCCGCTTCCCTGCTGCTGAGGGTCTGAGTGACAGCAGCCAGTCCTGGAGCTCCAAAAGCAGAATTCGAAAAAAATTGAAGGAAATGAAGAGGCAGGTGAGCGGAGGCAGAGCCGGCGAGACCCTACAATCCTCCTGGGCGAGCACCACGGGGACATTCAGATGTCACTCAGCCGAGGGGAACAGTTTTCTCATCAGAAAAGTAAAGTTCAGCCCTGGCCGGCGTGGCTCAGTGGTTGGGCGTCGTCCCATGCACCAGGAGGTGGCGGTTCGATTCCCATCAGGGCACATGCCCGGGTTGTGAGCTCCATCCCCAGTAGGGGGAGTTCAGGAGGCAGCCGATCAATGATTCTCTCTCATCATTGATGTTTCTCTCTCCCTTCCACTCTCTCTAAAAAATAATCTTTTTTTCATACGTTTTTTATTCCAGAGAGGAAGGGAGAGGGAGAGAGAGAGAAACATCAATGATGAGAGAGAATCATTGATCGGCTGCCTCCTGCACTCCCCCTACTGGGGATGGAGCTCACAACCCGGGCATGTGCCCTTGACCAGAATCGAACCTGGGACCCTTTAGTCTGTAGGCCAATGCTCTATGCACTGGGCCAAATTGGCTAGGGCTAATAAAAAGTCTTTTTTTAAAAATGTAGTATCATGATACCATAGAGTAGGGGGGAAAAATCTTACTGTAACAAAAAAACTTTAAAAATCATATTGAATCTAAGTGGAAAATTAACATAAGCAAAAGCCAAAAGAAACCGGTCAGATGGAAAGACATGGCATAGGCAGGTGTGTGCTCCGCCATCAGTGTCTGGGCTGCGAGGCGCACGCACTGACGAGGCCATGCACAGCGACGCACCTCGGGGGGTTCCAGGTCCACGTCGACAATCCCGTTCCAGCTGTAGAGAGACGCGATGTGGGTCAGCAGCTGCCCGGTGAAGAAACGGACCTTCTGGGTCTTTGTGATACTTTTATTGTGAACCACCTGAACACAGTGAAACAAAGCAGTGTCAAGGGATTCCGTTCGTAAGAGTGTTCATTGCTTCTGTCATTATGAAGGTGATGCTGGCTTATGACAAAATATTTGGCCACAAAAGGGAACAAGCCTGGCCGGAGTGACCCAGGCACCAGGTCATAGGTCACAGTGTGATCCCGGACTGCAGGCTCAATCCCCAGTGGGGGGGCATGCAGAAGGCAGCTGATCCATGATTCTCTCATCATTGATGTTTCTCTCTCTCTCCCCATCTCCCTTCCTCTCTGAAATCAATAAAAAAATATATTTTTTAAAAAGAGAATATGAAGAAAAAGTGCAAGTCACTAATATCCCCGCCCCTGCCTCAGAGCGTCTTCGCTAGAATGAAACACACTGTTTTAAGCTGACACCAGTGTGGCAGGTGAAGCCCTGCATCTCTACTTGGACGACTTTAAACCAGGGCTCCCCAATGCAGCACCCTGGCATTGGGGCTGGACGCCGGCCTGACTGGGGGTGAAGAGCAGCACCCCCACTCGACCACTGGACATAGCTGCAGCTCCCAGTTCTGACCAGCACGCCTCCAGACACTGCCGGATGCCCGGGGGGACATCGCGGGGAGAACCGCTGTGAGGCCCACACTATGCCCATCGCCATTTCTACCTGGACTCCCAGTCCACGGCCTCTAACCTCTATGGGGGAAGGGTTTTTCTAACTGACCGTTCAGTGCTGCTATATTACAGGGATCCGTGCAGGAGTCTTTACAATTCCCCTGCGATGCTTGTAAAAGACAGACATGCAGACGGCACAACCACCACCACGGCTTCCAGCGACCAGCTTCCTGGGACGATGCCCACAGCTCCTCTCCGCCTGTCTACGTGCTGCTCAGCCCGACCCTCAGGGCTGCGTCCCCAGCACTGACCCTCAGGGCTGCGTCCCCAGTACCGTTCTGCCTAGGAAACAGCTCCCTCCACCCCGCGGCCACCTCGGTCGCTGAGGCTGGCCCCTGAGTCCCCTGAAACACGCAGACACAAAGGGCAGGCGCGGGTACCAGATGCGCACCTTTGTCTGCAGCGTGGACAACAGCATCTCGACCGTGGAAATCCGATCTTCCTTGACGCCTGAGGCGAAGATGCAGGGGATGAACTCTGAAAAGAAGGTGGGAGCCGTGAGCCGGCATTCTGACATGAGAGCCAGGAGAGCACACCTCCTACACGCACAGCAGACAAGGCCTCACGTTCTTTAAAGTTCTGCCTTTTAATGAGGCAGCAGCCACGTCTGTGACACAGGGTCCCTTCTCCCAACAGAACCATAGAGCCTCAGTGGCTCCGCATCCTGTCTGCTTCCCATTTCTCACGTTAACTGCAGAAAATTAACTTTTATCGACCTTTTCAAAGACGATATATGCTATGATTGTTTTCCATAATTCTCTTTGCTTAGACTTGCTCAGAGGTGTCTTTAAAGTGATGGTGGTCATTTCACTGAGTGGTGGTGGAATTTGGGGTGCCTGTGACCACAGGACTCGGCAGCACAGCCCGGGGTGCCTGTGACCCCAGGGACTCGGCAGCACAGCCCGGGGTGCCTGTGACCCCAGGGACTCGGCAGCACAGCCCAGGGTGCCTGTGACCCCGGGACTCGGCAGCACAGCCCGGGGTGCCTGTGACCCCGGGACTCGGCAGCACAGATGCGGGAGCTTTTACAGCCTCACTTGCTCTGCACGTGCTTCACGGGCACACAGTTCTGAGAGCAGATCCGTTCTTCTCAGAGAAAGGAAAACCAGGAACACCAGACACACCACGGGACGGGGTTCAGAATCAAGCGTTAACCCCGCAGCCAGAGGTTAGGGTTAACACCTCTGGGTTCCCAGCCGCCTGCTCTCCTCTGGGGTATCCGCACTCTGTGATGTTTAACTTCAGTGAAATGGTCACACGTCCATAACTGAACGTGTCCCATCACAGGCGGTTAGAAAGCCTGATGTGAGTAACGCCCCCCTCACTGCGGCAGCTGCTCCCCACCCAGGCCGCCCTCCGTGCTCCCCAAGGTCTGCGGTGAGAGGGCTAACTCTCAGCTGACGGAAGGACGGCTCCTAACAAACCCCCACTCGCACCCTCCGTCACTCCCTAGGACATCGAGCGGACATGGCCTGGCTGCACCCAACATTCTGAGTCCCGCTGCGTCCGGCCAATGCCCGCAGGATCTGAAGCGCACCCTGCCCCAGCCCGCACCACCACAGCAGTGCCGATGGGACCCCAGCTCCGTCCTGAGAGGCATGGCCTCCCCGCAGACAGGGCTGCACCCCGGGGTTCCACTGAGCGTGGCCCAGGACTGTGGGTCCAGGTGCTGCGCTCGCTGAGTCTCCTATGAGGCAGGGCCCTAACAGCCACACGCCGCCGCCGCCGCCTGGAGGGAGACAGCCACCGGGGCTAGCGGGGTTCCCGGGAGCTCTAGTACCGATATCGGGGTGACACCGGGCACAGTGACTAAGTGCTGGGACTCGGGAGAGCAGGCGGCGGGTGGTGACCTGGCACAGGGCCCGTTTGCAGGTTGTGCCACATGCACCGCTGGGCACGCAGCCCTGCAGCCAAAGCGCCCGGGCTCGCACTGATCATGCCAGGAAACCACACCCTTCCCTCTTGTGTCCCGCAGGCCAAGGCCGCAGCCTCCTGCTAACCTGGAAGCAGGGCTTCGCGGGGAACCTCCTGCTAACCCGGAAGCAGGGCTTCGCGGGGAACCTCCAGGCAGAGAGGCCGCTGTGCAGGGCACACCCACCTTTCAGCTCCAGCATCTGCACCACGGTGCTGTTGTCGCCGGCGATCAGGAAGGACAGCGCAAACTGGATGTAGGCCAGCCGGACGTCGTGCACGCCCTGGGACAGGGACAGGTCACGTGCATCCTCACCCCCAGAAGCAGCACCCGCACCCTCCCGCTCAAGGTCACATCTAAAACCCCTGGGCTGCTCCCCACACAGGTTGGGGTGCAGGACCCGCTCCTGGCTGTTCCCCACGCAGGACAGGGTGCAGAACCCGCTTCTGGCTGCTCCCCACGCAGTATGGGGTGCAGAACCCGCTCCTGGCTGCTCCCCATGCACGACGGGGTGCAGGACCCGCTCCTGGCTGCCCCCCACACAGGACGGGGTGCAGAACCCACTCCTGGCTCCTCCCCATGCAGGACGGGGTGCAGAACCTGCTCCTGGCTGCTCCCCACGCAGGACGGGGTGCAGAACCCGCTCCTGGCTGCTCCCCACGCAGGACGGGGTGCAGAACCTGCTCTTGGCTCCCCCCCCACGCAGGACGGGGTGCAGAACCTGCTCCTGGCTGCCGGGTTCCGGGGCGCCAGCAGGGAGAGTGGGCCTGTCACTCCGAGGGACCGACCTGCGGCTGGCACAGTCCTCTGGAGGATGCCTCTGCACCCCGAGCCTGCAGACTTGTGCCTTCTCCTCCGGCACTACCCAAGCCCAGGTGACACTCCAGGGTCTCCCAGGAACGTCTAGCTAACAGCGGCGCGTCCATTCCCTCTGGAAGAATCAGCTCCTTCTGGTTACGAGATGCACTTGGGAGGCACAAGAAACATTAACCGTTTGAGTCCCAAGCAGCGCGATAGCGCTGCTGAGATTTTATGTTGAGAAAACATACGATTCGTTTGAGTCCCAGGGGGTATTGAAAAAACACTGTTGAAGAATCCCAAACAGCGCAACCGCGCTTTCTCTAAATGAGTACGAAAAGACCCAAACAGCGTGATAGCGCTTGTTTTATTTTATGTCGAGAAATACCAAGCAGCGCGATTGCGCTGCTTGGGACTCAAACGGTTAAAAAGCCACAAGCGTCTCTCTGAGAACTTCACTGATTCACCTTCTAAGGGTTTCCTCCCACAGGGCCCATGCCAAGGCCACGGAGATGATTTCATGTGCTCATGAGCTAAGTCACCCCCACGGCAGGAAGCACTGTGACGCTCAGCCCCCAGAAGCTGCCCTCAGAGGCCCCGTCATTCTGCTCTGCCTGTGACAGCCCCGCTGCGGCCAGGAGCCAGGCCTGCCCGCCCCCATCCCCCCCTGCGGCCAGGAGTCAGACCTGCCCGCCCCCATATACCCCTGCAACCAGGAGCCAGACCTGCCCTCCCCCATATTCCCCTGCGGCCAGGAGCCAGGACTCCCCTCCCCCATGCCTCCTGCAGCCAGGAGCCAGGCCTGCCCATCCCTCCACACAGAGGCCTGACTCCAGGTATGTGAGGACCGAGGCTGGAGAGGGATGGACAAACCACCCGCCCGCTCTCTGAGGGGAAAGGACTCACACGGGAGGCACGAGACGCAGGGGCTCACCTTGGAATCCCTCTTGGTCACCAGGGCGTACAAGGTCTTTTTATTCAGATCGAAAAGGCTGCAGACGTCCCTGGCGGCCTCGGGGCCCTGGGTCACCATGGCGGTCATCAGACTGAGGCAGGCTCGGGCCACCCTGCACGGGGACAACGGGGAGATCAGACGCACGGGGCACCCACACCCGCTGTGGCTTGCTGTCCCCCGATCCAGAGGAGGGGAAAAGCAGATATGCGGACGCGCTTTATTTCTTAAAAAAAAAAAATCGTAACGAACATTTCAAATAAAAGTGAAAAAACTGAGTCTGAGGAGGACCCAGGAATACGCAATGGGAGCCAGAAAGACGGCCCCTCTCTGTGCAGGAAGGCGTCACGACAGGCGAACCCACCCACCTGCCTCGGTGGGCAGAGGGCCTCCCCGAGCACAGGGGACCCCCGCAGTGCAATCGCCCCTCCACAGGCACCCACCCACGGTGCACCAGGCCATGCGGGTGCCGGGAAGATGCACCAGGTGAGGCAGCCGAGGCCCCGCCCACCTGCACTGGGTGCTCTAGTGGCGGGAGAGTCGCAGAGTGATGGGAACGGGACATGGAGTGCACAGCTGTGCAAACACACGCACAAGTGGGCGTTTCCTCTACTGTGGAGGGAGACGGTGACAGGGATGAGGACAGCACAAAGGCCCAAGAACCTCTGCAAAGCCCCGAGGCACAGGAAGGGAGCCCGCGACCAGGCCACATGAGGATGCCACAGTGTCCCTGGGCTGCAAGGAGAGCAGGCGGGAGTGAGAGGGACCCGGTTGGAGGAGTGGAGAGAGTGAGGGGCCACCAGTAGGAGGGGCAGAGCCTCGGCCACAGGCTTCACGCCATGAGAGGAGAAAAGGCCACGTACTCTCGTGGGGAGCTGGACAGTGGCCGCCTGAGCCGGTCCCGCCACGCGGAGGCCCCTCACCTGTACCCCGAGGCGTACAGGGCCTCACAGATGAGCTTCATGTGGTTATTCAGCAGCTTCTTTACGATGTTGGTCCCCACGACGTGCAAGTGGGAAAGGTCACTCGCTGTCCGCAGCAAGATGGCCTCGAGAGCTTGAAATACCAACAGCACCTTCGAGGAGGGAGTGACACGCTACGGACCTTCTCGTCTCTCCCCCCCCAGAACTGCCCTGTCTCAGCCAGGCACTCCAGGACGAGGCCTCCCAGGCCCTGAGCGGAGGCGGAAGGCGGCAGCTTAGCGGGCGCCCCCGGCCCCAGCCTCCAGAGTCGAGTCCGTCTTATTCCCACGATTGAGCGACGTAGAGAATCACTTGCTTACAGCCACACCGGGTGACAGTGACGTGAGGAGAGAAATTTCTAGCCACGCCTGGGCCTCACTGCCGGGCAGGTCAGGTCTACGCCTTTCCCCCGCCCCCGAGACGCAGGGGGTTCCTCAACACCCGGTTCTGAGCCTCCCAGGAACCACAAAGCAATTTCTACCGATGTCCCCTCTGCTAAAACAAACCCCCTGGAACCCAGCATGTCCGGATGAAGAATCTGTGACACCTCCTGCTGCTGTTACTCACCGACAAGAAGTTCGTGTTTCCCCCCAAAACGCTTTCTAAGGTCATGACGCAAAAATGCACGCGTCCCCCCAGCACGGGGCCAGGCACCCCTCTCTGCAGAAGGCGGTCGCGCCTTGGAACTCTGCATCGCAGCCCTCTTCCTCGAGTGGACACGACCGCAGCTGAACTCCCCTCTGTACAGGCGGTCAGGAGACACCTACCTCGCTCTCAGGCGGCCGCTCCCCACTCAGCAGCTGGAACACCTCGGCGCACTCCACGGAGATCTTGACGTAGCCTTCCACCACATCATACACGCCCTCCCGCGGCAGCTGCTTGGCGGCAGCGACGAACGCTTCCAAGGCTGAAACGGGCACATGCATGTGTCAACAAGGTCGGTCTCCCTAGGAACCATCGCAGCAGTGGCTGGGACAGAGGGGCGTTCTGGCAGGAGCGCCGGGCGGTTGGAGCTGCGCTGACCGAGGTGGACAGAGCAGCCATGTGGAGGTGGGATCAGTAACGACACTGCCTCCTCTCTGTCGCCAGGGAGGCCTGGGGACTGTCCACCCAGCAGACCCTTCTCCCTCAGGGTCCGCGCTGATCGCACACCGATCCAGTCCTGAGCACCCTGGTCTTCACCAATCCAACCCCCCAGCGCTCTTCCTCCCACCCCAAGAAGGGGGTGCAATCAGAGAATGAGTACAGGAAATGTGCTATACCTACGTTTATCTACATGCAGCTATACCTACACATACATACACACGATGGAGAATTATCCAGCCTTAAAAGGAAATCCTGCCTTTTGTAACATGTATGTCGGGAGGGTCTTCAGTGACCTCAGACACAGAAAAACAAGTGATGTGTGATCTCACTCAGGTGGAACCCAAACAGCTGAACTCATAGAAACAGAATGGAGGTTGCTGGGGGTGGGGGTGGGAGGACGTGGGAGATGCTGGTTGGGGTACAAACACACGGCTGTAAGATGAGTAAGTTCTGGGGACGTAAGGTACAGCGTGGCGACTGCAGTTAACAGCACTGTGTCACGTACTTGACAGTTAAGAGAGTAGATTGTAAATGTTATCCCCACCGAAAGAGGTAACGGTGTGAAGGCATGGCGGTGTTCACTAACCTCAAGTGGTCATTGCACAATACACGCATGTACCAAGCCATCACCCTGTACACCTGAGGCTTACACATATGTCAACACTGTCTCTGTAAAGCTGGGGCAACACCTTCCCTAGTGCCTGCATGAAACAAAGCTCCCTAACGCCTACCCGTGCCATCCCTGTGGGGCGATCCTATCACAGGAAGTTATGAGAACACACGAAAGGGAGAGAGAATCCAAGACAGGGACCAGATTCAAACACAAATCCGGCTCGGCCTCACAGGAAATACACATTTTCGCTCACCGCCACGCCTGCACCCACCCCGTCAACCCGGGTTCCCACCCGAAACCTGTTCCAATGCTGCACCTGAACGTCACCATGCTCTCTGAGCAAAACCACGAGTGCGTACATGGATGCAACGTTTAAATAAACATGCTTTCTTCTGCCACAGGACTCCTGCCCCTGCCCTGCCCCACCCTACCCCTCGCTGAAAGCCACTTCCTCCGGGAGCCTTCCTGGATCTCCCAGAACCGTTCCCGTGCGATTTATTGATTGATGCCTGCCTTCTGCACTTGACCGTGTGCACGCTCACAACGGCAGGGCCCCTGTCTGATCTTCCCTCACCATCTTATCTCTAGCCTAGCAAATAGTAGCCCCGCATAAATAATGAACAAAGGGATGAAAGAACGACGAACGAACGACAAGGGTAACTGATGCCAACAGCTGCAGGCATCAACCACGAAAAGCACAACCTGCGGGCGACAAACTGGAAACTGAGGCTATTCTGCATAATCAATAATCCTAAGTTACTCAGCTAGTCACTTCTTTAACCTGGGAGAAGCAATGTCAGTTTTATCTTGACACCGTTCCACAGTTTACACCAGTAGCACATGAACCGTGTTCCTCCATAACCTACACGCTTTCTCGGGCTTACGTGGCGCCGTGGAGGGCAGCACACTTCCCAGAACGTGGAATGACGGAATGGGCTCCCTCAGCCGCCAGTCCAACCTCGGTCACCTGGTCCCTGGGCGGCTCTGGGCGAGGGCCGCAGGCGGACTGACAGCTACTTGCTGAGAATGACTACACGTGCTCGCGTCCCTAACAACGCAGCCAAAGGGCTTTAGAGTTGCAGCCGGGCAGGAGGCGTGCAGCCCGGAGCTGTCACACAAACCCGCAGAGGGGAAGCGCTGCGCGTAGAGCTGGGGCCGCCGGGCCTGGAGCCCAGCCGCCGGCCTCGGTTTCCCTTCTGCAAACGGGGGGGCGGAGGGGGGAGCTTTGGCCCGCGGTGCCCGCAAAGCCGCAGAAAGGACGAGCTGCGGGCACGGCGACATCCCCACCTCCGGCTCCAGGCCGCCCGGCACGCACATGCTCCGCGCCGCCGCCCGCACTCACCCGGCCCCGCGCCCTGCGGGTCCCGCAGCTGAGCCTTGAAGCGGACGCCCGTGAGCTCTTCCGTGCGGGCCCGCTTGGCCGCGCCCACGGGGGAAGCCGCGCCGTCCGGGCCGCCGCGGGCCTTCCTCTTGGGGACCCCCATGCCGCGCGGGCGGGGTCGCGCGGGGTCCACACCCACGGACGAGGCTCCAGGAAGCTCTGGCAGTAGACGCCAGACTTGTCCACACGTGCGCAGGAAGGGGCGGGGCTACCGGAAGAGGCGGGGCCTCAGGGAGCAAGGCCGGCGGAAGAGGCGGGCCTAGGTTGAGACAGGCGGAAGGGACGGAGACTAGTGGTGGGGCGTGAGGGGCGTGACTGTCGAGGGGCGGGGCCTGAGGGGCCTGGCTGTTTACGGGCTGGGCCTGCGGAGGGCGGGGCGGTGGAGGGGCGGGGCCTGCAGACGGGGGATTTGGGCGGAGTCTTGGAGGGCGGGGCAGTAGGGGGCGGGGCCTGTGGAAAGGAAGGGCGGGCGCGCGGGAGGTCGGACTGCAGGCGGGTCCCGCGTTCCCACGGTCGCTGCGGTCTCCGCTGGCTCGCTCTCTGGAGTCCTGGGGGCGGGGAGGGGAGAGAACCCGGATCCTCCTCTCCCACGGGGCACGCGGCCGGAGCGTCGGAGCTGCACCGTCAGCTCGGCGATCGTGTCGCCGGGAGAACTGCTGGCCGCCGCGGACGCCTGGCCGGCGGGGCCCTGCGGGTTGGCTGGAGGGTGGGCGGATGCGGAGGTCCTCGCTCCGGCGCCTGGGCCGAGGGGGTGCGGGCGCCCCTAACCCGGACCCCTAGCGCCTCTGGGCCGGAACCAGCCTGACCTCCGCCCCAGGTGTCCCCGCGGAGGCGTGCAGGGCGCGCGGGTGGGAGGAGAGGAGCAATGGCGAGTCTGGGGATGTTCCGGACAGTGCGGGGCCTCCATGCCCAAGAGCCCGTCCTTTGAATGGGGTCCGCGAAGCCAGCCCTGCCCAGGGCTGGGGCTCCCTGAGCGGAGAGGATGCAACTAGGAAAACGGCTTCGAGGGAAAAGCGCTGTGTTTGCAAGCGCATCAACGCTCTGGGTACAATGGAGGCAGCAGTGGATCCGTAGCGACGGCTGGTGCGTTTTCAGTGGTTCCCCCGCACATGGTTATGTGTCCAGTGAATCCTGAGCCAGCTCGTTAGGTGAGAGTTTGGTGATTCCGGAGGAAATGCCGGCGGAGAACAACGGGACCACGTTCTACACCCGCAACAAATTAGACCTCGATGATCAGAGGATACGTGTGGTTTTTAAAGCTCACAAGCCTGAGAGGGGGAAATCCTTGGACAGAGTAAAGAAAAGTACAAAAGCTTCGGGACACAACACAAAACAAAGTGCGAATCAGCGGTGGAGGAAGGTCTCAGAACTGCTCGTCTCCAGGGGCCTCTTTATACGTAAAAGGCTAAGTGACCGGCCGTCCGACCGACCGGTACATATGACGCGCACTGGCAATCTAAAAATGAACGTTGACTCATGCATGTGTGATACGTACAAAGCTCTCGCTGGAGCCAATCGCACGAGTGTTTCCAGCTGTCGTTGTTGATGGTGAATTTGGTTGACACTTCTATTATAGAGAAAGGCGAATAGCGATATTAAAGTATTTCTTCTAATTCATTTCCTTTCAATGTGCACAGGCCACTAGTTTAAGTATAATAATAAAATACTGGTTACGGGCAATAACGCATCCAGAAGGAAGGGAAAATGTTCTCTGCCAACGGTCGCCAACCTTCCGGACCTCACGGACCCACAGCGGTCCTCAGACCACCGGCTGGTGACTGCTGCATGGTTTGTTCCTGTGTGTGTGTGTGAGAGAGAGAGAGAGGTTTTAAGTTATTAGTTTTAAAATGAGTACTATTTAATGGAAACATCTTTTTAAAAAAACGTATTTCTTTATTGATTTCAGAGAGAAAGGGAGAAAGAGAGAGAGACAGAAACAGCATTGATCGGCTGCCTCCTGCACACCCCCCACTGGGGATCGAGCCCGCAACCCAGGCATGTGCCCTTGGCCGGAATCAAACCTGGGACCCCTCAGTCCGCAGGCTGACGCTTTATCCACTGAGCCAAGCCGGCTAGGGCAATGGAAACATCTTGACTAAAAAATATGTTGCAGAATTTTGAGGCCCACTGAAACAAAGTTTAATGAGAAAATAAAATGGCACTGCTCGGCCGGTGTGGCTCAGTGGTCAACCTATGAACCAGAAGGTCACAGTTCAATTCCCGGTCAGGGCACATGCCTGGGTTTCGGGCTCCATCCCCAGTGTGGGGCGTGTAGGAGGCAGCCATTCCATGATTCTCCCTCATCATTGATGTTTCTATCTCTCCCTCCCTTTCCCTTCCTCTCTGAAATTAATAAAAATATATTAAAAAATAAAATAAAGTGGTACCAAAAATCAATAGGAAATGGATGGTGCTCGGTCGATGGCACAGTATGGCCACAGACCCCTCCAGCCTGGGGTTAGCACCGGGACTTTGTGAGTCCTCGAGTTGGGAGGGGCGCCATTTCTCCCCCTGCCTGGGACTGGCAGCTGCGCCAGTGCCGGGACCTTTATCCTTCCTCGCCGGACGTCCCTGGCTTGCTTGGCGACACTGGAACAATGCTGGGCACTTCCATTCTCTCCTCCACTTTCCACAGATTGTACTGCTTCTCTTCGATGATGATGCTGCGGCTTCACAAAGCTGGGCTTTCGCTGGTTGCCATGGAAATGCAGGTGGCGCTGGCCGATCTGATTTAAGGTTGCAGAAATTGCAACATGCCCAATAGGGCACCCCCCCCCCTTAGTAAATAATTGGGTTATTAAGGAATAAAATAAAAATACCTTTTCTCTCTATGTATATGTATTTTATGTCAAACAGCTATTCGATTGTTAGAACATAAGTCCTTATTAAGTTGTCTGGATCTAACTATGTACTGAACATAACAGTTCAAGCTTCTTGTGTTTGTGTTTTATTTTCCTTTTGCCCAGGGGCACCGTGAAGAATCACTAGGACACAAGGACACCCTGAGCTGGGAAGTTTGGCACCTCCGCTCTGCACCCTTCATCAGAACTCACTTTTGTTGGTGCTGGATTCCTCTCAATGGACGTTGATTTGTGTTCTTGGTGGTAGCTTTCAGCCTTCCCTTGAAAATTATCATGAAAAATGTTTACGTATCTTTGTGCACCAGGTTCATAGCAGCGTTTATTCACAACAGCCAGGAGGTGGGGCAATCCGGTGTGCATCGGATGATGAATGGATAAACGAGGTGCAGCTTTTCCATGCAGTGGAGTATTGTTCAGCCTGAAAAAGCAAGGGAATCTGACAGCGGCTACAAGGTGGGTGGCACTTGAAGATATTGTGTTAAGTGAAAACAGGCAGTCACAGGAGGACAAAGACTGTATGATCCCACTTCCATGAGGCACCTAGAGTGGTCAAGGTCATGAAGACGGGATAGCGGCTGCCAGGGTGTGGGAGGGGATGGGGAACTAGGGTGGAAGGCAGCCGTGGGCAAACTACGGCCCGTTTGAAATGAATAAAACTAAAAAAAAAAAAAGACCGTACCCTTTTATGTAGTGATGTTTA
>JAWPEG010064501.1:211091027-211104905 GCA_035771395.1 Myotis vivesi | reverse complement strand
AGTATGGACATTTTAATGATGTTGATTCTACCAATCCAAGAACATGGTATGTTCTTCCATCTCTTTATGTCTTCCTCTATCTCTTTTTTCAACGTCCTGTAGTTTTCTGAGTAGAGGTCTTTTACCTCTTTAGTTAAGTTTATTCCTAGGTATCTTAATTTTTTTGGTGCGATGGTAAATGGGATTGTTTTTACAATCTCTCTTTCTGAAAGAAAAGACTTTTAAAAAACTTTTAGAAATTGATTTCAGAGAAGAAGGAAGAGGGAAAGAGAGATAGAAACATCAATGATGAGAGAGAATCATTGATTGGCTGCCTCCTGCACATCCCCTACCGGGGATGGAGCCCGCAACCCGGGCATGTGCCCTTGACCGGAATCAAACCCAAACCCGGGACCCTTCAGTCCTCAGGCCTATGCTCTATCCACTGAGCCAAACTGGGCTGAACACAGCATTTTAAACATATTATTTCATTTAATGCTCACAACCATTCTGTGGGTATAGTAGTATTACCTTACTTTTACAGATGGGGAGACCAAGGTTGAATGAAGCTAACTTTGTCTTGATTGGCAGCAGTTAGGATCAGAACACACCTCCAAAGTTCATGGTCCTTATCATTTACATTGTACTGCCCCTGACACTCATTCTGCCAACCAGCCATTCTCTTGAGGGGATAAGGCTCAGAACTTTAAAACTATTGCTATGGTATGACTCCTCCATTCAATTGTGAGCTCCTTGATGGCCCTATGAGGCACGCAGTGCATGCTAGTATTATTGTTTTATGGATGAGAAAAATGATGCTCATTAAAGTCAAGTCACTTGTCAAAAGTCACAGACAATAAGTAGCAGAGTCAGGCATGATTTTAGAGTCTATTGTCTCTCTATCGAGTGCCCTTTTCCAGTACACTGTAAAATTCACACAGCTCCTGGCTTTAAATGCAGTGGGTAAATACAGCAAGTGGAGCACAGCCACAGGTCACTGCACATGCGCAAACTCCAAGCCCAGCTCAGCCGAGGGCAGTGCCAGACACGTGTTCCCAGGTGCCAACGCGGAGCCGAGCGCGAAGGCGCGGTACACGTGGACAAGCTCTGGCGAATAAGAACTGGCCCTTGTCAAGTCAGGACACTAGACTACATTTCCCAGAAGCAGCCTGTGGTGGACGCCTTTGCTAGAGGACGTACTTCCGGAAAAGCTGGCGCCGCATAGGCTGTGGAGAGGAAGTGGGCGGTCCTAAGCCTCCGCGGCTAGGCCCGTTTCCTGTAGGTTCAGTGGACCCGGAGACTGAGGTGGTGCGGCGCCAGCGTTGTTTACTGAGCTTTCCCAGGCGTGAGCAGCTATGTCGGCGGCTTTTCGGAAGGCAGCTAAGTCCCGACAGCGGGAACACCGAGAGCGAAGCCAGGTAAGACCTCACAGGATCCACGAGCGTCGGCTCTGGCCCCATGTGCTTCTCTCGCCCCAACCCCCTCTTTGCTTGCGGGTCCGGGTCGGTACTCAGACACTGCGAGTAAATAAATGCAAATATATGGTGATGACGCCGGCGTGACTGGGGTGGAGCCTCTTGGCTCTGCGAAGAAGGACCTGTCGTTCTTTTTTGAAAGAGAGCACGGGGATAATAAAAACTATCTTGCAAGTTTTAAATGAGATAACTAAATGGGGTGCTGTGTGTAAAGGGCTTGATCTCTGCGGAACTTGAAGTCGAAGCTCACACAGCCAGTAAGCGCCCCGGCTGGAACTGGCACCCTCATCCAAAGGTGCTCGGCTCCGCTCGCTGCGTATAGGGGCGGTTACCGAAGAGAACCGATGTTATGAGTATAGGGTCATCATCGTGGGCTTTTTGTTTATGTCTCACTCTGTAATGTTGGTGTTTTTTTCACCCCCATTATACAGATGAGGAAACTGAGGCCCAGAGAGCTGAAGTGACGTGCCCAGTCACAAACACCAAATTCAGGCCGAGTAAACATTTGTAGGACTTATCTGGAGAGTGTGTGTGGGGCGAGTTGAGTAGACATAAGCTTAATGTATGCAGAATCAATTTATTCCATTTCTACACCTGCAAGACAAATTGTGGGAATCCCATAATACCGATTCAGAAAGGCTTCATTTTACAGATGAGAAAGAGAGGGAGATGGATGTGCCTAAAGTTGTGTGGCCAGCTGATGGAATGGAACTAAGGCCTTTTTTTAAAAAAAATATTTTTATTGATTTCAGAGAAGAGAGAGGGAGAGAGAGAGAGAAACATCAATGATGAGATAGAATCATTGATCGGCTGCCTCCTGCATACCCCACATGGGGATTAAGCCCACAACCCAGGCTTGTGCCCTGACTGGAAATCGAACCGTGACCTCCTGGTACATAGGTCGATGCTCAACCACTGAGCCACGCCGGCCGGGCGAACTAAGGCCTCTTAACCACAATTCAGTGTTCCTGCTTAATCGCATTTATCAGACATTTATTGTTTACTTGGTGTGTGCTTGTGGTGTGCTGGGAACAATAGTGTAATTTGCCACCTTGTTTGGACCTGTGTGTGGATCTAGCTAAAAGTAATCATAGCTAGAAGTGCTTACTGTGTGCCTGAGCCAGACAGTGCAAAATGCTGTCCTCTCATTATCTCATTTACGTAACTCCCAACAGTGGGTGGAAGTGTACTATTGTGTTTTCACATTTGCAGATGAGGATACTAAGGTTCAGATAGGGTAAGTAATTTGCCCAAAGACATATAGCTATAGTTGGCAAGTGGCAAAGCCAAGAATCAGACCAAGTGTTTTGAATCCAGAGGCTACTAAAAGATGAATAAAGAGGCAATTTTATAAGAGGTGGCACATAGGCCGAAACCGGTTTGGCTCAGTGGATAGAGCGTCGGCCTGCGGACGCAAGGGTCCCGGGTTCGATTCCGGTCAAGGGCATGTACGTTGGTTGCAGGCACATCCCCAGTGGGAGATGTGCAGGAGGCAGCTGGTCGATGTTTCTCTCTCATCGATGTTTCTAACTGTCTATCCCTCTCCCTTCCTCTCTGTAAAAAATCAATAAAATATATTAAAAAAAATGTTTAAAAAAAAAAAAAAGAGGTGGCACATAAAAAATGCCAAATGAGGAATTTGAGTGGGAAGAGTAATGATGATGAGAGAAAGCATCATGATGAAACTTGTTGGACTTGAAAGGCAATGATAGTAGCTGTCACTTTTTTAGCACTGACTGTATGTTAGGTACAGCTCAACATGCTGTACAAGGATTATCTCGTATGATCCCACAGCATCCCTATGCGGGGGACATGGTCCTCATTTTACAAATGAGGCATCTGATGCTTAAGAGATTGAATGTGTGTCTAGAGCAGCTGTGGGCAAACTACGGCCCGCGGGTCGGATCTGGCCCGTTTGAAATGAATAAAACTAAAAAAAAAAAAAGACCGTACCCTTTTATGTAGTGATGTTTACTTTGAATTTATATTCGTTCACACAAACACTCCATCCATGCTTTTGTTCCAGCCTCCGGTCCAGTTTAAGAACCCATTGTGGCCCTCGAGTCAAAAAGTTTGCCCACCCCTGGTGTAAGGGGTGGAACTGCAGTTCTCCCAGGTGAAAAGGCTCTGCGTTTGGGTGGTGGCGATGGTCATACGACTCTGTGAATGTACTGACGGCCAGTGAATGGTACACTGAAATGGTTAAAGTGAAAAATTTTATGTTACATATATTTACCACCTTAAAAAATGTTTTTGGGGCCGAAACCGGTTTGGCTCAGTGGATAGAGCGTCGGCCTGCGGACGCAAGGGTCCCGGGTTCGATTCCGGTCAAGGGCATGTACGTTGGTTGCAGGCACATCCCCAGTGGGAGATGTGCAGGAGGCAGCTGGTCGATGTTTCTCTCTCATCGATGTTTCTAACTGTCTATCCCTCTCCCTTCCTCTCTGTAAAAAATCAATAAAATATATTAAAAAAAATGTTTTTGGGAAGTCATGGGGTAAGATCACCATTTCTAAGACATAAATTCGGATTCTCACCTACAGAGGGCGCCATTGACAGCGGCTGGCGGCATTCCTGGTTGGCCATGCAGCTGCTGACCTCCTGAATCCCAGGTGTCTCCCCTCCCAGCTCCTGGGCCGCAGCCGGGGCCTCCAGCCTCTCCCCTCACCTCGGAGGCTCTGCCAGAGGTTTTCACTTATGTTCACCAAGGAGAACCATCTGGACACACACGTGAACACCTCCTCTTGCCTCCATCCCGGGAGACACTCGCCAGAGCAACCAATGTGCTCTATACATAGAGTGTCACTCAGCCCAGAAGAGGACGTCCTGACCCCAGAGGAGCCTCGAGGGCATCATGCCCAGTGAAAAGAGCCAGTCACAGCAGGACAGCCTGTAGGATGCCACTCGATGAGGCACCTGCCGTCCTTAAGCTCAGCAAGACAGAGCGTGGAACGGTGGCACCCGCGGGGACCGTCCAGCTGAGAGTCCCGGGGGTCGGCATCCGGCCCCTCACGGTGCTCCCAGAGCCTCCAAGTGTGTTTGTGCCACGCCCTTCTTCTGCAAAGAGAAAAATACCAGCATCATAGGAACAAACTGAGCATATACAGAAATGAATGAGCCGGGCCGGGTGGCTCAGTGGTTGAACATCTACCTATGAACCGGGAGGTCACAGTTCAATTCCCGGTCAGGGCACATGCCTGGGTTGTGTGCTTGATCCCCAGTGTGGGGCGTGCAGGAGGCAGCCGATCCACGATTCTCTCTCATCACTGATGTTTCTCTCTCTCCCCCTCCCTTCCTCTCTGAAATCAATAAAAATATATATTAAAAAAAACAAAAGAAAAAGTGCATGTAAGAAAAGAGGAAGGGATGTCAAGGCATTAGCACAGATTTCACCAATTTTCTGAAACCCACATCTAGTTTAAAAGTTACGGGGCTTTGAGAGCCTAAATGGACTTCAGGGCCTGGTCTTTCACTCTGCAGACGTGCGAAAGCAAGAGGCCAGGTCCGAGGCCTCTGTGGGCAGCTGGCCGGCCACGGCAGAACACGGTCTCCTGCACCCGCTGCCTTTGACCTTGGCTGGACTGCACACAGGCCGGCACCATTCCGCTCGCATTCCTTCAAGGCTTCCTCCCGCGGCTTTTGAAGTCGGCCTCCCCAGCCGCCCAGCTTTCTGCGAGGCGAGCAGGCCCTTTGCTGCCTGTGGCCTCCGATGCCAGCTCCGCAAACAAACCCCCATTTGTTGCCTCTAAAAATAAGCCTTTTTAGCTCTGGATCACATTCAGCTCGCTCTCCGGCTAAAAGGTTGGTTGCTTTGTGGCTGACAAATGGAGGTTTATATCTTCCCAGAAGGGCCGCAGCCCAGCCCATCCTCACTGACAGCCTGCGGCCTGACCTGGGTGGGCAGGTGAGGGGAGAGGCTCGGGGTTGGGGTCATGAGCATCTTCCAAGATGGGCTTGGGAAGACAGCACGGGACTCTTCCAAAAGAAAAACACAAAGGCAGGAAGCCCGGCCCGCGTGGCTCAGTGGTTGAGCGCTGACCTATGAACCAGGAGGTCGGGGTTCAATTCCCGGTCAGGGCACATGCCCAGGTTTAGGGCTCGATCCAGCGAGCGGCGTGCAGGAGGCAGCCGATCCATGATTCTCTCTCATCACTGATGCTTCTATCTCTCTCTTCCTCTCTGAAATCAATAAAAAATATCTTTAAAAAATAAACCAAGGCAGGAATTAGGACATGAAAACAGGAAATGTACAGTCGTCCCCCCTCATCCCTGACGGCTTAGTTCCCAGACCCCAGCGGATGCCTAAAGCCACAGACAATACCCGAGCCCTACATGTATGATGCCCTTTGCTATACACATGCACCTACAATAAAGCTTAACTTATGAGTTGGGCACAGTAAGAGACGAGCACCCTTAGCTGATAATAGAACAACGAGACAATGCCCTGGAGTGGAGGGTACGAGAGCGTGGTCTCGCTTAATGGCACCGGCGTGGGGATGCTGGGCAGGGCGGTGACTCACAGCCGAGCTCCGAGGACGGAGCAGATGGCAGACGATGTCATCACAAGGCTACTCAGAACAGCACACGACCGGAAACTTATGAATTGTTTATTTCTGGAATTTTCCATGTCATCTTTTCAGACTGCCATTGGTCACAGGTAACTGAGACCGAGGAAAAGAAAACTTCAAATACGTGAAGGACTGTCCTTTAGGCTTCCCGCAAGGGCACTGCCTCTCGCACACGGAATGGGTGCAGTGGGTACAGAGGCGCGACACTACGCAGCGGGGCCACCGCACAGAAGGGAACGCGGCAACGTTATTCCACCCGGTGGCCCTCCCTGATTTCGGTGATTTTGCCGGTTGAGGGGGTGTCGAGTCCCGCCGCAGGTGGTCTGTGTGAGTCTGTGCCGTCAGTGTCAGTCCCGTCGGGGACAGGAGACGGGTGGCACCAGCCTCGCGGGCATGTGGCCTGCGCAGGAGCTCCGAGCCCTGCCGACTGGCTCTCTGGGAACTGCTAGTCACTTGGGAACGAGGGGCTCCCAGCCCAGGTTGCAGTGAAAGGTGGGGCTGGTCCTGTTGGCACCCAGGTCACAGGGCTGTGGTGAGTGGTGATATTTGGGGGACACTTTACTGTTCGGCTGAGGTTCCAGCTCCGGTAACTGTGCCGACCTAGACCTACGACTGCTGACTGCGTTCAGTCCTGTAAATCCCACCGGGAAGCGGAAGGCGCCTGGCGGAGAGGGTCACCCCTCTTCTGCCCCATGGGTTTTATGAGGGTTCCTCCAGCTTTGAAGTGGGGCTCCCTCCCCCGCCTTCCTGTCCTCGGAGTTCTTACAGTGCCCGGGGCTGGGCATTTGGTTGCATAATAATTAGAGACAGAGATGTGGGAGGGTGGTAATTGGTTTCCATTTGGTTGGAGGCACAGGCCCTTGGGACTAAGGGCTCCAGAGAGGAAGATAAATGGAATTATTTCATTTTCTCACGTGACTTAGAAACCCTTAAAGAGATCAGATTAGGACTAAAACCTGATTTAACAGAGAGCAGCTGAGGGGCCAAGCAGCGGGAAGCCAGGCCTCCTCTACGTCCCACAGCTACCTGGACGCACTGCGCTGTCCACCCTCAAACATCTCCCCCGCTTGCCACCTTCCTCTCCTCCCTGGGCCTGCAAAGCCCCAGCCGGACACACAGCCACAGCCTCCTGGCTACACTTGGACTCAATCCCGTCCCTGGACCCCCTCTGTCATTGTTATGGTTTGATTTTTTTAATATATATTTTTTATTGATTTCAGAGAGGAAATCAATGACGAGAGAGAATCATTGATCAGCTGCCTCCTGCACGCCCCATGCTGGGGACCAAGCCCGCAACCCAGCATGTGCCCTTGGCTGGAATCGAACCCGGGACCCTTCAGTCTGCAGGCCGACACTCTATCTATCCACTGAGCCAAACCAGCGAGGGCTGTTACGGTTCAATTTTAAGAAAACACACCAACAGCTTTATGGAGATAGAATTCCCATGCCGTACAACTCACCCATGTCAAGGGTACAGTTCAGTGGGTTTGGCACATTACCTCATTCACGTTCTGAAGTTGTGGCAAATACATGCAACATGCAATTTGCCATTTTAAGTGTAGAATTCAGTGGTGTTCGTCACATCCACAATACTGTGCAACCATCACTCACCACTGTCTATTTCCAGAACTTTCTCATCACCCCAAACAGGAACTCCATTTCCCTTTTCTCAGCTGTTGGTGATCTCTCATCTACTTTCTCGCTCTAAACTTGCCGATTCTACATCTTCTGTGTAAGTGGCATTGTGTTGTGTCTGGTTTATGATACCTAGCCCAATGTTTTCAAGGCTCACTCATGCTGTATTATTGGAAGTTCATTCCTTTTAAAATATATATATATTTTTTATTGATTTCAGAGAGGAAGAGAGAAGGAGGGAGAAACATTGATGATGAGAGAGAATCATCAATGATGAGAGAGAATCATGGATCGACTGCCTCCTTCATGCCTCCTACTGGTGATGGAGCCTGCAACCCGGGCCTGTTCCCTGACTGGGAATTGAACCCGGGACCTCCTGGTTCACAGGTCGACACTCAACCACTGAGCCACGGGGCTGGGCACTCCATCCTCCTAGGGGACCACACTTCTGTGGGTTTCCCGCATGCTGGCCCCTTTCCCTAAACCAGTGATGGCGAACCTATGACACGTGTGTCAGAGGTGACACGCAAACTCTTTTTTTGGTTGATTTTTCTTTGTTAAATGGCATTTAAATATGTAAAATAAATATCAAAAAAATAAGTCTTTGTTTTACTATGGTTGCAAAGATCAAAAAATTTCTCTATATCGCACGGCACCAGAGTTAAGTTAGGGTTTTTGAAAATGCTGACACGCCGAGCTCAAAAGGTTCGCCATCACTGCCCTAAACGGTCACCCTTCCCCAGCACCTAGCTTTTGCTTGGCCCCTTCTTCCCACCTTTCTCATCCATCTTGTCCTGGAAAAGGTCCCTCACCCCTCCTTCCCTCCCTCCCTTCCTCCCAACCTCCCTCTGGCTCAGCGCCCCCTCTTCTGCCCCCTGGGACCCCTGTTGTCCATGACTCTGGCTCCCCTGGCATTGCCTGTCCAGGTCTGTCCTCCTGCCTGTAATGGAGCTGATACTGACCAGGCACTGCTAAGTCCCAGGCCTCCTGCCCAGACACCTGGAGCAGCTCACTAGAGCCTCATAGAGGAGGCAGCGGGCTGCCACCCAGTGAGTTGACTCTGCCCCACGCATCTGGGAGCCTGGGTGCCCACAGGACCGTGGGGTGCGGCCCCTTTCTGGGCCACAGGCTCTCAGAGCCCAGTTCATCTCTCAGCCGGGTGGTGAGTGGACAGGTGGGGTGACAGCCCAGGAGGGACCTGAGTTTGGGGCAGGTGTTACGTAGGGGGTGGCTCCCCAGTTCGAGGCACCCTTACCCACCATCCATCCAGCCTGTTTCCCCAACCGAGAAAGCCACGCGACTCGTCCCCGAGGGTCACTGAGAGGGTCCAGCCCTCACCGGCTTGGCTCAGTGGTTAGAGCTCGGCCTGTGGGTCCGGGTTCCATCCCTGTCAGGGCACAGGTCCCTGTTGGGGGTCCGGTCCACAGTGTGGGGCGTGCAGGAGGCAGCCGACCAATGATTCTCTCATCATTGATGTTTCTCTCTCTCTCCCTTCCTCTCTGAAATCAATAAAAATATATTTAAAAATGAAAAAATCAATGGAACAAATATCCTCGGGTGAGGATGAACAGCAAAGGTAAATAAATAAAAGAGAGAGGGCTCAGCACTTTAATGCAGTTTAAACATCACTGCGCCTCGCAGACCCGTCCCCTGAGCAAACAGTAATGACGGGACCCACCCGCCGGCCGCCCCGGGAGCAGGAGTGGACCGACGGCCGTCTGTCCGTCCCGCGATCCTCGCCGCCCGCCCCGAGGAGGGTCGCCCAGGTGGGCGGCGCGTCTGGTCCGGGTTTCCCGGCTCCGTTTCCCCGGGCAGCGCCGTGCAGAGCCGCCGGCCGCCGGGGCAGCGCGCCCGGTCCCGCCCTCGGGCCTCATTATCTGCGTTTCCGCGTCGGGCCCGGCGCTTGGCCGGCCTCCCCGCGCGTCCGGAACACGCCGTGCCGGGCCCGCCGCCCACAGGCCCTCCGCCCTCTCCCGGCGCCGCCCGCGGGCCGCGGGGTGTGGGTCCCGGCGGCCCAGGTCCCCGCCGCCGCAGCCACCAGCCCCCTCGCTGGTCCCGGGTCCCCTCCTCCCCGGCCCGGCCGCTCAGTGCGCCCCTCGCCCGCGGGACCCCGCGCGCAACCAAGAGGCGGGGCGGGCCACCCACCCTCAGGGCGCGCGCGGCGCGCGTGGGTCCCGCCGCGTCCGAGCGCTGCGCACGACCGGCCGCCCGAGAAGGCGTGAGTCGGAGCCCGAAGAAACCAGCTCCGGGGCGGCCGCCGGTCCGGAGACCCCCGGCCCCGGCGGCGCGTGCCCGTCCGGCGGCCGCGACCTGGACGCTGCGGGGTCGCGACTCGGAACCCGGGAAACGGCGCCCGGCGGCTCCGCACGTGGGGAGAGGCGGGTCCTGGGCGCCCGCGTCGCACCTCCCGGACCCGCCTTCCGCAGCCCCACCCTCCGCGGCCCCCGCCGCGGCCCCCGCCTCGGCCCCGCCCCGGGCGCCCGGGCTCGCCGCGCGGCGCTGGCTCCAAAGTGCGTCACGGGCACCGGCCGGCTCCTCGGAGGCCAGGGCGAGGCTGGCGCGGGGCCAGCGCGGGCCGGGCCAGGGGTGCCGGGCCGCCTCGGGGCGGGGACCGGGCGTGGAAGCCGCTCCGGGGGCCGGGCCCTCGGCGCGCGGTGGGGGGCCCCTCGCGGCGGGCAGCGCGCCAGGCACCGGCCCCCCAGCCGCGGGGCGCGCGAAGGCGACACTGGCCCTGGGCCCCCCTCGTTTCCTCCCGGGGGCGGGCGAGATTTCCTCCCGGGGAAACGCGCGGCTCCTCCCGGGGGGCCCGCCCCGCCCCGCTCCGCCCCCCGCCCCCTCCCTGGCTGGGAAGCCGGGGCCGGGAAGCAAGTGGCAGGGGCCGCGGAGCGCTGCCGCCCACTCGCCCGCCATGTGACGCCGCCTCCGGCCCGCAGCCCCCCGCGCCCGGCGCACCATGCTCCCGCCCGGCCCCGCGCCCCCGCCAGCGCCGCACCCCGGCGTCCGCAGGCAGGTGGAGCCGCCGGGCCAGCTCCTGCGCCTCTTCTGCGCCGTCCTCGTCTGCTCCGGGGAGATCGCGGCGCTCGCCGACTTCTCCGGTAAGACGCGCCCCCGCCCTCCCGTGCGCCCCGGACGGCAGGTGCCAGGTGAGCCCTCGGCCCGGGGCAGGCGCCCGAGGGGGCTCCGCTGGGTCGGATGAAAGTTGGGGTGCGCTCCTTGCCAGGGTTCTTGCCGGCGGTGAGCCTTTAGCATCTGGTGGCTGCGTGTGAGGCGGGGCGGGGGGGCGCCCCCACCCCCATGGAAGGGGGGTCACCTGTTTGAAGCTGGTCGCCGGCAGCGGACTTCAGTTTGCCGGCCTCAGCGACGCCTCCGAGGGTGTTTGTGAGCTTGCGGCTCCTGGAGCTCAGCCTATGCCCAGCGCGGGAAAGGCACGTGCTGGGGCCCCCGAGTGCACTGGGCTAGGCACCCGCACCGTCCGGGGCCCACCTGACCCGAAGTCTGCCTGCCAGCGGCGAGGGGACCCCGAGGGAACGGAAGGGAAGGTCGGGGGAGGTGAGCAGAAGCTTACCGAACAGAGAGGAGCCTCGGGGTGGGGCGGGGGCGGGGCCTGACTACCTCCGAAAGGTACCAGCACCCCCTCCCTTCCCAGTCTCCCTTAGACCTAAGGACTGCCTCCATCCAGCCACCCATGAGGCTGCTCCTCCGGGGACTGGGGCCGGGAGCTCGCAGGTGGCCGGGGCTGTAGGTTGGCACCCGAGGGAGGGTGGAGGGAGGGTGGACGAGGGTCTGGTGCAGCCTCTGTGACCACGGTCCTTGCCTGGAGTCACCACCCTCCTCCCCTGTGGTCTCCCTCGGGAGCCTCTCCCAGCCCAGGAAGCAGCTCCGAGCCCCTCCCCTTTCCAGCATCTTCCGCAAGCCCAGGTTTGCGGTCCTGGAGGGCCTGTCGGGGCTTTCGTGGTGAAGTCGAGGTGAGGGGAGCTGGAGCCCGGCCTCTGAGCGGGCGCCCAGGACGAGGCGGGCGGGAGCTCGAAACCAGAGGCGAGTTGGGTTTCTCGTTCGTTCACAGAGCCGGTCATTGTTAGCCCGGAGCCCTCTGGTCAGAGGTTCTTTTCTCTGAATATTTAATATCAGGGCAGTGTTTCCACCTGGCAAAGGAAGCCAAGATATGCCAATTTGGCAAGCAAGCCTCAGTCCTTAAAAAAAACCCGAACCGCTGAGGCGGAGTGCAGGGAAGGCTCTCCGAGCGAGTGAGCCATGGACTTTTTTGGGAAAGGACTCCCTTTGCGGCTCGGGAAGTCCTGCGTGTGCGGATTGCAGCGGGGAGAGCAGCTCCGCCGTCCAGCTCTGCCTGTTGTAAGGAGAGAACTGAGCCCACAGGCCCTGGTGACATCACAGCGAGGGAACAAATACCGCCGCGGGGAGTGCGTGTCGCCGGGAGATGGAGCAGATCAGGGACACGGTGCCGTCCGGTCACCACCCAGGCGTGGCCCACGTGGGGCCACTGTTCAGAGGGTGGACCTGAGCCACGGACTGGAGGCTGCTCCCTGAGGGCGTGCTCGCGGGACACCCGTCCTTCTAAACGGCCCCTCTGCGTGAGAAAAGCCATTTCCTTCTGCTCCTGGTGGGAGCCTGCATGGGGTGGAACATCCCCGAGCCAGCGGGGGGGGGGGGCAAGAGGGAAATGGGGGGGGGGCGGGGGGGCNAGAGGGAAATGGGGGGGGGCGGGGGGGCCGCCAGCCTCACCATCAGCCGGGCCCCCAGAGATCCCAAGACCAGGGAGAAAGGTCAGGGCCCTTTTGTGGAGAAGAAAACCACCACCCCCCCCAACCACAGATGCACGCAGGCTCTGTCTGAATTCTGTGGGGCGGCATCAGACACGGGAACAGGGGCTCCTGCAAAGTGGGTTCATGTGACTTGAGACTCGGTGAGCCTCGGGACCCCTGACCACGTGAGAAGAATCCTGAGCTCCCAGGTCGGCAGGCTGAGTGCCCTGGAGGCTTTTACTCAAAGCAGTGGGTGCAGACGTGTAACCCCGCCCCCCCACCCCCATGCCACTCCCGTGGCCTCAGCCCGAGGCCTGCTTTCCTGGGGGCCGGCAGCCCTGACCCTGTGCATGAACTTGTGTGTGTGTGGGGGGGGGGTGCTGGAAAGCAGAGGGGTAGGAAAGGCGGCCCCGCCCCCTGGGGGATGGACAGCTGTGGGACAGGCAGGCAGCTTTCCTAATGGAGGGAAACGCCAGAAACCAACCCAGGGAGGCTTCAGGGAGCTGGTGACCCCTCGCCTTGTGAAGAAGGGGATGCAGGAAGGATGGTGTGTCCGCGGGAAAGAAAGTGCCGGAACATCTGGTCCCCGCGGTGTCTGTACAGGAGGGAGCAGTGCAGGGCTTGGGGAGTTACTTAAGCCTTTCTATCTGCACCTCCCCCTGCAGCCTCTGGGGCTGTCAGCTGGGGCAGCTTTCCCGGGTCATTGATTTTTCCCTTTGCCCGGGGGATCCCAGCATGGATCTCCCTGGCTGGTCATAAGCCCCGAGAGTCCTGCTCATCCCCTGAGCCTGCTGGGAAGGGCCTCCAGCCCCTCTCCCTCGCCCTGAGGGTAGGAGATGCTGCCAGCGTTAGAAACACCCCCAGGAAGGCCAGAGCGGCTCCTGCAGAATCAGCGTCCCCAACTCCGACCCTCAGGTCCACAGGCAGACGCACTGGGCGCCAGCCATGCCCCGCTGTGGGTGGGCTCCGCTCCTTGGACTGCGCCCCCCAGTTGCGGGTTCGGCCTGCGATGTTCGCACTGACCACGATGAAAAGAAAACACAGAAATATCCCGGCAGCTGCATCTTTTCTGGAAGATCAAGGCCAGGGTGAGGCTGAGAAGAGGGAGCAAGGGAGCCTCTAAGTTTCGCCTTAAAGGGCGATGTTTCAGCAGCGTCCGCACACTTTGTTCCCCGTCCTCGGTTCCATTTGTGTTCTGGGTGTTTTTGGTGGATTTTGTGTGTGTGATGGTTTTAATCTCGTTGTCTCTCTGCTGAGGGCAGGGGCGGTCCTCTCTCCCTGCTTCTGCTCACTCTGTCTCTCTAGCCTTTCTCCATCTTCTCACAGAAGCCTGAGTGATGGACAGGTTGTGGAGAGGATGGGGGAGCAGGGGAGGGTCGGGGGAGGAGGGGAGGGTGGGGGAGCAGGGGAGGATGGAGGGAGCAGGAGAGGATGGGGGAGCAGGAGAGGGTGGTGGATCAG
>JAWPEG010064501.1:211020299-211062455 GCA_035771395.1 Myotis vivesi | reverse complement strand
TACTGTTTTTTTTTTTTTTAATCCTCACTTGGGAATATGTTTATTGATTTGAGAGGAAGAAGAAGAAAAAGGAGGAGGAGGAGGAGGGGGGGAGAGGGAGAAGGAGGAGGTGGGGGACGGGGGAGGAAGAGGAGGAGAAGAAGAAGAGGTGGCCGTCGTCATAACCCTTTAAGGCAGCGGGTTCCCACAGTGGCCGCCGTGCTGGACTCTGGTTGGGGCACCAGCCTCTCCCATGGGCTGTCCCTGTGGCGTGGCCGTTTCTGGCGGCTCCTTGTGACGGGCCGGCGATCCGTGGGATCTGCGTGTCACGTTTCTGAGGTTCGTCCCCGTGGTGGTGGCGGGTGTGTTCTGTAGCGAGAGAGGCACCAGGCTCTGTTTACTTCCTATCTGGCTGTCGTGGTAAAAGCTGCACAATCCGCCCAGGACGGCCTTTCTGGGGTCGGGCGGTCCCTGGCGTGAGCGCCCCTGACGCGCCGTGACCCCGCACCGGCGGGAACTGAGTGTTTAATCTCGTCTCTCTCTCTCTGGCTCTTAGTGCCCAGGAGCATCCTCACAGCAGTGGACCCCGCGCTCGCTGACCAGGACCCTTCCCTGAGGCAGGAGGACGAGGACGGCGGCCACGGTAACGTGTAGGGCTCGCTGGGGCCTCTTGGGCCTGGCCTCGGGCGGAGGGAAGGGGTGTCACGGGCCGTGCGAAGGTGGCCAGTGGGGGCCAGCACTTCATTTCCCACTTTAAATTATACTCAGAATAAGTCCTCCCCTCATTCCACTCTCTTTCCTGAAAGAAAAATCAAATTGAAACAGACACCTGCACAGAACACACGTGGGATCCTGCCGGGGCCGCTGGTGAGCTGATCGCTCTGATCGCGCTGTGCCTGGGCGCCCGCCGCCTCCTGGAGGCCCTCGGGGCTTCTGCTCATTGTGGGCCGAGCCTCGGGTCTTCTCATCAGACCCGGATGGAACTCTACCCTGGACTCCCCGGAGAGACTGGCAAGCCCCTGTGGAAGCTGTGGAGCTCTGGGCGGGGAAAGGGGTTTTTATTTTTCATATTTTTATTGATGTCAGAGAGGAAGGGGGAGGGAGAGAGATAGAAACGTCCATGATGAGAGAGATCGTGGACCGGCTGCCTCCTGCACGCCCCACACTGGGGACCGAGCCCACAACCCCGGCCTGTGCCCTGACCGGGAATCTACCTTGACCTCCTGGTTCATAGTTCGATGCTCAACCACGGAGCCACGTTGGCCGGTGGGTGAGGAAGGTTGTGTGTTACGTCCATAACATGGGTGAGGTCTTGGCCCCCTACATGTGAAAGCACGCTGGATGTGCACATGACAGGGCAGCACCGAGCAACAGAAACCCTCTCTCAGCTCACGTTCAGGGTCATTGTCTGGTTCCCCAGCCCCCAGGCTGCCCTGCCCACTGCTCTCTCTGGTCCCGTGACTATCCCGCCCCCCGGCCCCCCCAGCAGCCTCTGACCCCGCGCCCTCCTTCCTCTGAGCTTGGGCCCCATCTGACACCCCAGAGCCCCGTGGACGCCCCATCAGGAGCCCCAGGCCGGCGCCAATGTGTAGCCAGGATCCGACTGTCATTTCCGAGAAACGTGACCCGACACGGCCGCCCGTCTAACCGGGGTGGGCCTCGGTGTTCACAGAGCGGCAGCCTCGGGCGAAGTGGGACATTACTAGACGCGACACGTGCGTTGCCGCTGGGACAGGAAAACATTCGCTCCTGTCTGCAGAAGGCGGGTGAGCGGCCCGGAGTCAGCCAAAGCGGCTTAGCTCCCAGGCCCTTCTGTGTTCCCGTCTGCAGGGCCCTGACTGAACGCTCTTCCTGGTTTAGTTTTTGTTTGATTTTTGTTTTGTTTTGTTAATCCTCACCTGAGGGTATTTTTTCCCCATTGATTTTTAGAGAAAGTGGAAGGAGGGGAAGAGAGGGGCAGGGAGAGAGAAACATCCATGTAAGAGAGTTTCTGGTTGCCTCCCGCATGCGCCCCGACGGGGCCAGGGATCTAACCTTCAAGCCAGGTTGGTGCCCCTGACTGGGAATGGAACCCATGACCCTCTGGTGCGCGGAATGACGCTCCAACCATGGGCCACACGGGCCGGGCGGCGTGGAGGTCTGTGGCAGCTGTGCCTCACCGTCCTGCACTTGTTATGACCCAGGTGTCAACGCCGACCCCAGCGAGTCGCGGGTCCCGAGGAAGGACGGGGTCCTCGTCAGCAGCTCCCTGGCAGCCTTCGCCTACATCAGAGGTGGGTCCTACATCAGAGGTGGGTTGGCGGGCGGGAGTCACTGCGGGTTAATCGGCCGATGCGGCTGGAGCACAGACTCCGCTGGCTGGGGAAACGACTTCACGTTGACGACCTGTCGCTTGTCGTCTGCTGGGATCTGGAAACAGAGGCCTGAATTCAGGTCCAGCTCGGCCGGGCGACCAACAGGGGAACCGCTGGGGGCGGGAGGGGGGCAGACGGGAGTCACGCTGTGTAGGGCGGGCTGCACGGGCATCCTGTGCTTTGAGACGCAGGCGCCGAAGGAATGCGTTTCCAGCTGGAATCGTGGGAAGGGCCTGGGATTAGCGCGTTCCCCCCTGGGCTGGGAGAACACTGGGCCAAAGATCGCTGAGTCAAGGAACAGGTCGTGCCCTGCGAAGACAGAGCCCTGTCTGAGTCACCCCCGTTACCTCGCACGGTTGCCAAGGTTTCCCTGGATAATCTCCCCTGAGGGCCAATGGGACGCAGCCTGCTGGTGGGCAGAGCCGAGCCTGTCCCGGCGCGGGGAGGGCACGTCCCGCCGCAGCCCCGTCGGCCCACCTGGGCACGGGCAGCGGTTTGGAGCGCTGGCTGCAAGTTCTGGCAGCGCCCGCCCGACTGATCCTGGAGCCACGCCCTCCGGGGCCTTTTTTATATATAAATGTATTTTTATTGATTTCAGGGCGGAAGGGAGAGGGAGAGAGAAACATCAGTGATGAGAGCGAATCATGGATCGGCTACCTCCGCACGCCCACACTGGGCTTTGAGCCCACAACCCGGGCATGTGCCCTGACCGGGCATCGAACCCGGACCCTTCAGTCCACAGGCTGACACTGAGCCATGCTGGCTGGGCTGTATTTTCTTTTTAATCTAGAAGGACTTAAGCTTTGCTTACATCATTTATTGGTTCTTACATGCACATTTAAACTTTCCATATAAATTAATTTTTCAGCGTTTACGACTACTGATAGCTGATAGTTTACTGAGCATCTACTATACGTCACTCACGGAGTGTTCTGGTAGCTTTATAGGAATTAGTTCATTTCGCCATGAGAACTCTCATGGGAAGGCGCTATTGGCCCATTTTACAGATAAGGAAGCTGAGTCACAGAGAGGGTGTGTATCCTGCAGGAAGTCACACAGCGAATGAGAGGCAGACCTGAGTTTGACCTCAGGGGGACCACCTCTGCCCGTGTCCTCTCATGTCCATACATGTAGTGACTCTATGCTCCAAACCTTTTTTTTTAATCCACGGGGGTCTGTGATCGCTGAGGACGCGTGGGCGGCAGGGCGCTGTCCAGGCCTGGCTTCGGCACTAGCCTCCTGTTGGGCCCTCTCCGCCCTCCCCGCCCCTGACCTGCCCTCTCCCCACAGCCCACCCCGACAGGGCCGCCCTGCTGTTCGTGTCCAGCGTCTGCGTTGGCCTGGCCCTCACGCTGTGCGCCCTGGTCGCCCGAGTGTCCTGCGCCAGGGACCTGCGGGCGCTGCGGGGGGCGCGGGAGCCCCTGGTGGCCGGAAGCGACGGGGCCTCGGAGGACAACGAGGACACAGAGGGGAGTGAGGACTCCTCCGCCTCCAGCTTCCCCAGGGAGCTGTCGGGGCTCCGCAGGACTCCGTACCCCGCGTACACGTCCATCGAGGCCGCGGAGCTGGCGGAGAGGATCGAGCGCAGGGAGCAGATCATCCAGGAAATATGGATGAACAGCGGCCTGGACGCCTCGGTGCCTCGGAGCGCGGGCCCCTTCTACTGAGTGCGGCGCCTCGCTGCCCCTCAACGTGCCCGCACCCGAGCACGGCAGCGCCGGCCCCTCGATGCCCGCACCCGAGCAGGCGGCGCCGGCCCCGGTCTGGCTCACTCGTACCTTCTGTGAAGGAGACTCTGTGGTGTCACCCGGACCTGGGGAAGCCGGATGCAACCACAGGACATTTCCGGTGTCCACAGCACATTCCTCATAAACCGGAAGGCGGCTTCGATTTCCGTATTTATTGAGGTTCCCATCTACACGGTGACACGATTACCGTTCACACCGATTGAGCGATCACACCGCCTGTCCCCACGCTTTCCTGGTGCCGTCACCACGCCCCCGGCGACCGCAGGCACCGGGGCCGCGGCCCCTCTTTCCGGCCAGCAGACGGCCACCGTCCAGCCAAGCAGCTACACTGTCACCAGGGCGCACGCGGTCACCGCTGGCGGGTTTTAAAAATATATTTTTATTGATTTCAGAGAAGAAGGGAGAGGGAGAGGGAGAGAAACATCGATGATGAGAGAGAATCATGGACCGGCTGCCTCCTGCACGCCCCCCACTGGGGATCGAGCCGCAACCTGGGCCTGTGCCCTGACCGGGAATTGAACCTGACCTCCTGGTTCGTAGGTCGATGCTCAGCCCTGAGCCACGGCCGGGCTTGCTGGCGGATTGAAACACTAACATTACTTGACAGAGCAGGGGCGGCGGCGACATGGTTCTCCAAAGGCAGATCCTAGAAGGCTGGGTGTCTGCGTCCCGGCCACCGTGTCTGCCAACCCTGCTCTGGGGCTCAAAGGCAGCCATAGCTGATCCATGATGAAAGCCACGTGTTCCAATAAAACTTTATTTATACACAGTGACGTTCGAACTCATTGTCACCTGTTGCATATTATTCTTAAGCCTCAAGTGCTCCCTGTCTTGCCCTTTACAGGAAAAGTTCACCTGCTACTTTAGAGGCTAAGACGGCGGGACTTCCAGTGGGAAAGGGTGGGCCGGGCTGCCTGGCAGCTCCGTGCCCAGGGCCAGGGGTTACCTTCAAATTGTCGTAAAAACCCCCAACCACGCACGCACACACACACAAACATACACACAAACACACACTCACACACGCACACACATGCACTCGCACATGCTCACATGCACGCACACACGCACATGCATACAAACACACATGCACTCGCACACACACATGCAAACACGCATGCACTCGCACAAACACGCACATGCTCATCCACGTGCACTCACACACACTCACATGCACCCACACACACTCACATGCACACACATGCACTCGTGCACTCATGCACACACACGTGCATGTGCATGCATGTATGTACATAGCCCCTTATCCCCTCTGAGTACAGGGGTGGCATGCGAATAGGATGACACAGGCGTGAGGTTGCATGTCCATGCCCGGAATGACGCTGCCTGTGCAGTGATGGGACCCCCGGGTCCCATTGGTCCCGCAGGGATGGGCTCCCCGTCCCGTCTCACCCTGCAGACGCTCCCACCGCTAGTCACCGAGTCGCCATCGGGTGATCAGATCGGCTGTCGGGGTGTCACCGTGCTGTGTGCATGTGGCCCCTGTTTTTCTTAATGACGCCCCAAAACAGGAGCAGCGAGGCTGGCGATGCGGAGCCGCCACAGAGAAGCCGGAGAAGCGCGGAGCGGGTGGGCGTGGTGGGCGTGCTGCCATCGGGGGTCAGACACCCGCTGGGGGTCCGGAATGAATGCCTCCCCCATCGGTGCGGGGGCTGTGCTCCTCCTGAGAGCGGCCCTTCAGGGAGTCTCAGGCCAGGACCCGGCTCCGGCCTGGGGTGATGGCTGTGGACGGGGTCCTGCTGGCACGGTCACCCCAGCCTCAGGGGCGTCAGGCCTGGGGGACACTGGGCACCGTCCCCCGTGGCAAGTGGGGTCAGGGAAGAGCCAGCTGCCCACTGGCGTCTGCTGGGCCTTGGACAGCGGTGCCCGCACAGCCCTTTCGGGCTGCCCCTGCCCTGCCCCACGGCCCTCAGCCCAGGTGGGAGGACCCAGGCCAGCTGCCGAGGCCTTGGCACACGGGTGGGCAGACTGAGCGCTCTCTCCCTCCTCCCCGGCTGCTCCTGCTCCCGGGGCGCGATGTCTAGGGGGGACCTCCTGAGAAGCACCCCAACCCTGGCACCTTCACCCCACTCGGACCCCCCAGACCCGGGGGCTGACGTCAGCCCGTCGGATGTGCCTCTGCCCCAGCCCTGGGCTCGGGGCCTCCCTGTGCTGCCCTCTGGCCTCTGACCGGTCCCTGCTTGGTCTTGGGGTGGCCTGTCGGTGCCTTCGTCCCCTCACCTGCGAAAGGGGCGTCATCCCCACAGCTCCTTCCCGGAGGGGGGCCTCGGGGCCGCAGCTCCTTCCTGGGGGGGGGGGCTCGGCCGTGCTTCTCAGCTTCTCACCCAACAGGGCCCAGCCGCAACAGTCCTGCCCCCGGGTGCCCGGCAGAGCTCAGGGAAAAGGGAACGAGCTGTGGAGAGAGGCCCGGCGGCGGGAGGGGGTCCGTGTCCGCTGAGCTCAGAGCCAGGGTCAGGCCTGACCCCCCGACCGCTGAGCCAGGTCGTTGTGGCGGCTCCCACACAGGGACTTAAAGGCCGTGCCCGGTCTGGCCGGGTGTCCCAAAGCCTGGGACCGGGGTCACGAGGGGATGGGGCGGCCTCGGAGATTAAACCCAAGTAAACTCTCCAACCAAATACCGGTGACGGAAGCGGGAGGCTCTGAGCTCTAACGAGGCGGGAAGGAGCCTCGACCGTCACCCACCCACCACCCAGTGGGGAGAGCTCAGGGAGCGGCCGGCCCAGGCCCCCCGTCCTCGGGAATCGGCGGCCGGAGGCCCGGGGGAAGGAGGAGACGGCACCCACGCTCGTTAGTGACAGCCGCCGCTGCTGACCTTGAACCCCACGGGCTTGAGCTTCCGGGGCCACTTCTACGCAAAATGTTTCCAATAAATGTATTTTCTCTTCATTCTGATTTTTAAAATATATGTTTGTATTGATTTCAGAGAGGAAGGGAGGGGGAGGAGAGAGATAGAAACATTAATGATGAGGGCGAATCATGGATCAGCCGCCTCCTGCATGCCCCGCACTGGGGACAGAGCCCGCAACCCGGGCCTGTGCCCTTGGCCGGAATAGAACCTGGGACCCTTCAGTCCGCAGGCCGACGCTCTATCCACTGAGCCAACCAGCCAGGGCTTCCTTCTGATTTTCGTAGTGAATATCTTTTCCTTTTCCTGGTTCACTTTGTTGTAAGGACACAGTATATGACACAGCACAAGACACGCACCATCGCCGGCTCCCGCTGTCGGCAGGGCTTCCAGTCGGGGGTAGCCTGTTGGCAGTTACGGTTCGGGGGCGTCAAAGGTTATGCGCAGACTTTCAGTGGCACCAGGCGTGGGCGCCCCTCAGCCCGCGCCTCGCCAGGCTCAGCGTGATGAGGCCTAAAGGCAGCCCCTCCGCCATCCCATTTCAGGGCTCAGCAGGCCTTGCCAGCGGCCATGGTGGCAGGTGCTTCTGAGCTCGGTACTGAGTCAGCCCCGGAGACCCCTGCCCAGCCCTGGGCCCCGCCAACCCTGCGATCAGCTGGAGACCCCAGGCCAGGGGGGCCCCGGGCCCCGCCCCCTCCTCTGCTCACCTTCCTGGGGGCCCCACACATCCGAGTCTCCAAGCCTGAGGCCTCTGTGCTCCCCTGCGCCTCAGTGCCCGTGCCCTCGGCCCGTCATGGGTGGCCTGTCACGGGTGGCCCGTCATGGGTGGCCCGTCACGGGTGGCCCGTCATGGGTGGGCCGTCACAGGTGGCCTGTCATGGGTGGGGCCCTGGACTAATTGCGCCTGATTTTAGGTGCTGAGAGCCACCCAGCTGGTCCTAATACCTTGGAAATGAGCCAAATGCAGCCAAATCCTGAGGGAGAAATGAACCCAACGCCCCTGGAGGGCACGGCCCACGTGGCGCGTGGAGATGCAATGAGCATCGTCAGTGGGAACAGACGTCGAGGCCCCGCGGGCGGGCGGACCCCTCTCTGCGCGGCCTTTGCCTGGAGACCCCCCGCCTGGCTGGTCGCTCCCCGTGGGACCAGCAGCAAATTCAATCGGGAATTATCTCCTGCTGGCAGCAACCTGCCCACTGGCTGTGAACTCGAGGGCAGGACTCACAGGACAAAGAGAGGAAAGCCGGTCACTTCCGATGGTCGCAGCCTAATTCCAGCCCTTTCCCTGTCCCAACGCCGAGACCGCGGCCGGAGCCCTTTCGAGAAAAGAAAAATAGAGCCTGTCATTTCCTCTTGTTTCAAAGACGAAGGCGGCCGGGGAGGCCGGGAGAGGAGGGGCCGTTCGAGGTCAGTGATTCAGCGGCCTGACCCGGAAAACGCGGGAAGGGCGAGGCGGCCTGGGACCCTGACACCTCCCAGCGCAGGGAGAGGAACGCGGGCGACAATGAACCGCAGGAGGACGTGTTGCTAATCCTCGAAGAACTTGCCAACCGGGAGGTGCCCTGGGCTCTGAGCTCCTGGACTTCCTTCCTGAGGCCCGGCCCCTGATGGGAAGGTGCCGGACAGTGAGGCGGGGGGGGGGGGGGGNCCCCCCCCCCCCCCCCCCCCCCCCCCCCCCCCCCCCCCCCCCCCCCCCCCCCCCCCCCCCCCCCCCGCAGGGGATTCTGCTACACCCGTGGGGCCTGCATCACTCGCTCATGGCGTGGCCGCTTCTCCGCCTGCAGATGTTTAGAAGGAATCCCAGCTGCTCTGGGGAAAGGTCCTGTGCTGTGTCTTAAGTAAGGCAGACAAATTCTTGAAGTCAGATTGTTAAAAAGTGCAAATTAGCTCGGCGGGCGGCGGGGCTCTGTGGTTGAGCACCGACCTATGAACCAGGTGGTCACAGTTTGATTCCCGGTCTGCGGGCTTGAACACCAATAGGGGGCGTGCAGGAGGCAGCCGATCAGTGATTCTCTCTCCTCATTGATGTTTCTATCCCTCTCTCTCTTCCTCTCTCTGAAATCCATAAAATATATTTAAAATGTCACCTCTCCTTGGCAAAGACACCTTGAGAATGACCTTGAAGACCAGGTTCAAACGTGAAATTCTCAGGCTCTCAGGGTTTGGTGCTGAGACGTGGCCGCGTGGGGGAGATGGGTCAGTGGTCTCAGCCTCGGCCCCCCTGTCCCTTCGTGTGAGGGCTGCGCTCCCTGTGTGTGGAGTGAGCAGCTCGGCCCGCATGTCCACGCTCTGCCCCCACCACCAGGGGAGGCAGCCACGCCACCGCCCGAGCTCCGCACAGGAAGGATGCACAGGCAGCCGGGGTCTGGCAGGCGCTTACACTGACGCCCGGCGTCACCTGCTCACGCCACCCCCCGCCCTCCACCCCGTGCAGATACGCACAGACACATGGTCACGAAGCAGCCGGCTGAGCTGAGCTCCGCGGCCACACCCTCAGCCTGCTCCGCACGCCCGTCAGCGGTCCTGAGGCGACAGGGCGGCCCAGCTGGGGGAAGTGGGTGGGAAGCCGGAGTATTTCTCGAGCCTCTGGACCCCCCGCACTTGGCCTGTGGGCAGCTGGGTGTGATGCCCCGAGAAGTTGAACTGACAGGGACCTCGGTCTCCTGGGCCGGAGGAGAGGGGTTGGAGAGCACTAATCACACCCATGGGGCCTCCACCAGGTGCCTCCCTGTTGGCCACACAGGCTCTCAGGCCAGCGCCAGGGCGGCCCTGCGCAAGGCGGGGGGGGGGGGGGGGGGGGGGGCGCTGACTTCCCCTCCGCCTGGCCTCGCAGTGTCGGACGGAGGCCTGCAGGCCAACCTCACTTTCCTGAAAAGAATCAGTATCGCCTCCCTCCTTCCCTCTCATCAGACCTGCTGAAAAGTAGTCGTTCCTTCCTGAACCCGCTTTCACTCACTTTTAATTTTCTTTTAAAAAAGAGAGAAAAGGCAACTGGGAATGAAACATCAAGGTTTGGCCGAAACCCAGAGGGAATATTCATTTCAGCAAAATCCACTCGGGGCCGAGTCAAGGTGTGAGTGTGAAACTCCCCGTTCAGCCTGAAGTTCCGCCCTCCTGCGCGTGGAGGCGGGGCCTCGGAATGTCACGGGACACACGGGCGCCCAGGAAGGTGACCCGGAAACAGAGAGCGGGTGGTTACGGAGATGGGCTCCTGGGGGGCTGCCGGGCTGGTGTGAACGTGAGACCTGGGAGGGGTCGGCCGGCCTCGCCCCGTGGGTCCCAGCTTATCCCCGGCGGCTCTGCTGCGGGGAGGGGGTGTCACTAGCTGTCACCTGCGCCCTGATTGCAGCCGGCGGTGTGACTGCCTCTCACACAGGTGCCTGGTGGGGCGGGGGCGGGGGGATCCATCAGCGCCTTCCAATTCCGGCCCGGCAGCACCGACAGAGCGTCCGCGCTCGGCTCCGGGGCCGCCGTGAGGGAGCGGCCGGGAGGGCTTCCTTTCACTGCTCGCTGTTCATCCCTCCTCCCGGCCTTCCCTTTGGTAGCTGTTGAGGGACAAGCAGAGCACACGTGTCTGTGCGTGTACCCCTGTGTGCATGTATGTACATCTGTGTGCATGTGTCTGTGGCACACATGTGTGTATGTGCACGCACGTGCGTGTGTACACATGTATGTGTGTGCATCTCTGTATGTTCCCATGGGCGCATGCATCTCTCTGCGTGTGCACATGTGTGTGCGCATGTATGCGTGGCTGTGTCTGTGGTCACGTGGGGCCATTTCAATGATAAATGGAAATTGGACACTAAATGTGTCGTGTCAGGGATGAGGGCCCCGGCCTGTCCGGGTGGCTCCCTCTCGGCAGAGGCCACGCCCCAGGGACTAGGCAGCAGGAGGCCGGTCACAGCTGCGGGGGTGGGGGCGGGGAGGGGGGCACCAGCCAGTGAAGCAAGCGGGTGGGGTGTGCTCAGCGGCGGCCCCAGGAGGGACGGCGGCTCCGTTGGTGGGAACATGAGGCGCGTTGATGGCCATCCTCACGCCACTGGGGGGGGGCGGGGGGACCATGCCATGGCCCGCGGGGGCTGCTCCCAGCACCGGCCCGTCCGCCGGGCCCCAGGCCTGGGCTTTCCCTCCACAATGAAGACTTTGGCCTGAACTCTGAGGTCAGAGGGGAGCCCTGCAGGTGACCAAGGCTGGGCCTCTCGTTCCCTGGCCCCCCAGCGTGAAACCCCCTCCTCTGATGTTCGGGGCGCCCACACGGTGCGAGTCTTCACAGCCTGATCCAGTCACAGAAGCAACGAGGTGGCGTGTACCCCCCCCCCCCCCCCCCCCCCCGCCGTCTGCTCCGGCCCAGCTGGGCCCAGTGGGACGGGCAGCGGGGGGGTCGGGTGCCCCTGCCCAGGGCTGAGGAGCAGGAGCGGGAGGAGTGGGCGGGCCGGCGGGCACAGGGACTGCTTTGCTCACTGGGTTCCGGCAGCCGGGCCTGGGCCCTGCCCTTCTCCCAGCCTCCCGAGCTCTGCAGGCCCCGGACCTTCCGCTGCTGCTGATGTTTATCAGTCATCCTGTCATTGATCAGCAGTGGCTCCCGGGACTCAGCCGTACGAGACTGGAATCCGCGTCCACCCGGAGGCGAAGGCCGTGAGCCTCCCCGCGCCTTGTCCGTCTCCCAGAGGCGAGTGGTGGTGCTGAGGTGCTCCTGCATTTCCTTCTAACTCCTCAGCAGTGGCCTTGTAGCCCTGGCCGGTGGTTCAGTGGTTAGAGCGTTCGCCCAAGGGTCGTGGGTTCGAATCCCGGTCAAGGGCACGTACCTGGATTGCTGGTTCGATCCAAGGCCCTGGTCCGGGTTCGTGTGGGAGGCAACCAGTGTGTCTCTCACATCGATGTTTCTCTCTCCTTCCCTTCCACTCTCTCCAAAAAGCATCAGTGGGAAAATGTCCCTTGGTGAGGCTCCCTGCACCCCCTGCCCCACCCCCCCACACACAGTGGCCTCCCGAGCCCGGTCTGCAGCGCGCCCTGGCACTGCTGCTTTCGGCCCACGTGGAGGAGCGTGGGTTCACCCTCCTGCGTGAAACGAATGAGTAAAATGTAGGAAACGTCTTCAAGTCACCGATGGCGGACAAGGAGGGCCAGGGCTCGGGCCGCAGGGGCGGACATCCCAGGGGAGCCGGAGCCGGTGGGTAACAGGATGGAAGCCGGAGCCGCGGGCCCAGGGAGACCACGCGGCTGCAGCACCCAGGACGGGGTGAGGGACAGGACAGGTGCACGGGCACCCGCTGGGCTCCCAGCCGAGGCCCAGGGCTGCGAACGGCTCTGCGTCCAGTCCACGGGGTCCCCGCTACTGACCCTCCCAGTGACGACCTTGGGCTGACGGTGGGGCCGGGTCTGCGTCCAGGGAAGTGTCCACTTCCCACGCTTGGGAGACTGAGCTGAGAGCATGGAGGGGGGAGCAGGGGGGAGAGGAGGGAGGGGGGAGCAGGGAGCTGAGCCGAGGGCGGGGGGGGGGGAGGGGGGGACACTGCCCGGGGACGCATCAGGTTCCAGGTCAGACGGCACCGACTGCCCCTCCATCTGGTGGAGCCTCAGCCAGGGGGTGACCTTCACCTCTGACCCGAGCTGCCGGGCTCCAGCCTCGGACAGAACTGCAGCCCAAGAAAACAGGGGAGGCGACGGCGCCCTCTAGTGGCCACTGACGCTGAGCTCCGCTCCAGGGCAGAGGCTGAGAGCAGACGCCAGGACCCGCAGGACAGACAGATGGAGGGAGCGATCATCCTGGGACCCGCCCAGGAGGCCCTCACAGGCTCACAGGCTCACAGCCCCAGTGGAGGCGCAGGCGGACTCTCTGAGGACGTGTTTAAGTTCTACGACCTTTAATACATTTTATCATAAAAATTCAAACTCAGAAACTAGGAAACCTGGAAATTCCAACGTCTTTCACGAGGGCTGTGCCACCCTTCTCAGTGTTCACCGTTATCACTGTTACTATGGTTACTATTTGCCTACAGAGAGGTGAGCTAGGGCTTCTAGGAGCTTCATCTTGGTCTCCACTTGATGTCCTTCACGCCTTGAAAATGTCTTTTCAGAGCAGTGTTGTCGGCCCACGGAGAGTTCAAACACGAGTCGTCATCGTTTTCCTCCAGTTTCTGGAAAGAAATGTTTTATTGAGACGGAAGATGAGCCTGTAACCTCCTCCAGCCCAAGCGGGACGCTTCCGGACTCTATGGGGGGGGGGAGGCCTGGCAGGACCCACAGCCCAGGAGAGGCCGAAGCTCTGGAAAGCCCCCCTGCAGCACTACTGACCCCTGGGGGAAGCATGTGTATGTGCGTGTATATGTACACGTGTGCGTGCATGTGCATGTACATGTGTGTGGACACGGGCTCCCGCACCTTGAGCTCCTCCTGTCGGCGGTGGTAGAACAGCATCAGCTGCTTCTGCTCCTCGCTGCTGATCACCGGCTCCCGGGCGGGCGCGCCCTGTCCCCTCTGCGAAGACGGGAGAGCACGGTTAGGCCTGCGTCAGGGACGACCAGGAGGTGACAGTGAGCGTGTCACCTGCAGAGGTTAACAGGTCGACCGCGAGTCCCGGGGCCTGGGCTTCCGCCACCCGCGCTGGCCCCTGTGGAGGACAGACCAGGGCTGGCCCATGTCAGCCCGCAGCCCAGGGGGAGGGAAGATGGGAGATGGTTGGGCGCCACGGCCCCAACAGCCCTGCAGCGCTGACCCTCCTCCTAGACGGCAGCACCGGGGGGCTGGGCCGGGCGCTCAGGCGGCTGTGCATTTCGAGAAGTATTTTCACTATTGTAGCCCTAGTTCTTTTAAAAAAAAAATTCTTTATTGATTTCAGAGAGGAAGGGAGAGAGCGAGATAGAAACATCAATGATGAGAAAGCCACTGATTGGCTGCCTCGTGCACGCCCCACACTGGGGATTGAGCCTGCAGCCCCGATATGTGCCCGTGACTGGAATCGAACCCAGGACACTTCGGCCCTCAGGCCAATGCGCTATCCACTGAGCAGACCGTTAGGGCAGCCCAAGTTCTTGATGTTGAAATGAACATGGCCAGCCTGTCCCCATGAAAACGAACTCCCGATGCTGTCAATTGCTCCAGATTCCCTTCAGTTGGGGAGGGATGAAGGGGAAAGTTTACTTGAAGTCCAGGCCAACAGCGTTCAGGAGCTTTAACGTGGAGACTGATCCTAAACGTGGGTCAGTGTGAAAGTGGATGGAAAACGGCACGCGGACGCGCTCACCTGCTGAATCTTGACAATGATCTTGGTCTTCTCGTTCCGGCCCACGTAGTCCGACAGCGTCTTCGTCCTCCGCAGCTCCTTGGCGGCCCACCACAGCTGCGCGTCCGGCTCCGCGATGACGCTCAGTGCGGCCTGGGCCGCGGGAGAACCGCTCAGGTCAGAGGACACACGCACACGCGGTCTCCCCGGTGCTGGAGCCAGGCCGGTGCCCTGCACGTGGTCCCCCATACCCACCTCACCCCGTGCTGGGAGCCAGGCCAGTGCCCTGTGAGTGTGGGGCCGGCTTCCAGGACCTGCCCTCCTGCTCGAGCCCCGGGGGGCACGGACTCCCCACCTCGGGGCCCTCCTCGGTGAGCGCCCTCCCTGTCAGTGTCAGCTCCCACCCTGACGCTGAGCTCCCTGCGCAGGGAAGGGCGAGCCCACTCTCGTCTGCACCCTCATTGGCATGCACGGCCCCTCGGAATGGACTGTGAGGCGACCAGGGGATCCGCCGGGTCTTCAATGGACCCAGTGGGGTGTCTGCCTGCTCCTGTGCACCCATCTGTGGGAGATGCTCAGGGAACATCCTCCCCACAGAATAAGGAAGAAGCGAGACAGAAAGGGGAGAAAAGAACATGAAACAAGCGGAAGGGCTGGAACACAGAGTTCACGCAGAGGGACCAAAAAGTTGGGGTGCAAACAGGCACAAGTCTCCCAAGCCTCTCTCCGCCCGGGTGTGAGCCACGCCCTCGGCCGTGCGCACCACCCTCTGGCCCCCTCTTCCCCCCAGTTCAGAGCTCCCCTCTGAGCAAAAGCTGCCCCGGAAGAGGAGAAAAAGCTGGCCTGCTCGGGGTGAGCTCGCAGGCGGAGAGCCACACACCTGAGTTCCCGACAAGTCTTCCTTATCTTCAAACTCCATCCGGATGGGGTCGTAGGGCGGCAAGCCCATGGGATACACAATCATCACCGCCCCCCGCAGCTGGTCCAGGGCGTCCTGCACCATCTCCATGGTAACGCAGACACCGGCTTCCACTTGTTTCTGAAAGCGGCAGCTGGTTACCGACATGCAGCCCCTCAGGTCACAGGCAGATCCAGCTCCTGGGCCCAGCGCGGCGCCCACCTCGGGGCTGGCTGCTGGCTCCTCAGTTCTTCCCAGGGTGGAGGAGGAGGCAGCACAGCCTCCTGCCCACGGGATCCACAGGGAGCCACCTACTCGAGCCGCGCATCCTGCTGACTGGGGACGGAGGGGCAGGGCGAATGGCACAGCCATGGGAGGAGGCCAGGGCCCCCCACTCGCCCCTGGAGGCTTAAAGGCAGCAGGAAAGGGCGGCTGGTGAGCGGGGACTCGGCTGCCGCACAGGACAGGCTCACCTTGGAGATCATCGCTTTGGCTTCTTCTATCGTCTTCCTCAGGACGTCCTTCATCTTTTCGTTTGGAGCTGCAGAAACAGGGAGGGGGGAGACGCCACCGTTAACACGTTAACACGCTAAGACGCTCCGAGTGCCCCAGCCTTCAATGGAGGCAGGAGCAGGTGACATGAGATGAAGCCCGGCTTGGGGTGGGGGGGTTCGGGGGGAGGTGAAGGGACCGACGGCTGGCCGTGCAGACAGGTGGGCGCTCCACGCACAGGGGCAAAGGCGCACAGAACAGGAGCTGAGGCCCATCACACGTCAGCCGCGTGGTGACAGTCTCTCTGGCCACCACTCAGCGTGACGGCAGCCATAGGCGCTGCTGAGACAGGTTGGAGGGGGCGACTTTACAGAAGCAGGTGCAGGGGGTTGGGCTCGGGGCCGAGCTGCTCAGCCCTAACGGGGAAAAAGTCCTAACTTGAAAAACAATGGAGATGGAACGTCCAGACCTAAGGGAGACGGGCAGGCTCACTCCTTACATCGTGAGAACAGTGCTAACTAGACACAGGAAAAGCACTAGACATTCGGAACGCTGTCTTCAGGACTGTTTCTTCATTGATGCAATTCCTTCAAAAAGCAAAGAATCTCCAGGGTGAGAGCGAGTTTAGGCCTGAACAGCTATGGAAGCCAACCAGCCACTCCCCAGGCAGAGGCACAGGAAGTGCTAGAAATTCCTATTATTCCCAAAACATGTGTTTACGTATGAAATGAAAAACATACATGTCTAGGTGAGCACGCACATGCCTCTGGGTGAGCACACATACTAGTACACGTCTGGGTGAGCACACGCATATGAGTCTGGGTGAGTGCAGACACGTCTGGGTGAACGTGCACATACTAGTACACATCTGGGTGAGCACACACATACTAGTACACATCTGGGTGAGCGGGCAGAGACCATGCATGCAGGACACATTGCATCTCTTTGCTCCTCAGTGTTGGGCGCAGCGGACACTTAGTGTTTGCTGATGACACGGATGTAGCTGCTGCTGGGCAGGTGCAAAGGAGTCACCGCCCCTCGTCATCAGACCCGCAGGCTCATCCACCCACTGACCGGGCGCGTCCTCTCCTGGGTGCACCCGAGCGGGTGACAGAGATCCAGGGGAGACCTGGAGCTGACGTCACTGCCTCTTTCCCACAAACCTCTAAATCAGAGGTTCTCAACCTGTGGGTCGAGACCCCTTTGGCGGTCAAATGACCCTTTCACAGGGGTCGCCTAAGACCATCCTGCATATCAGATATTTACATGACGATTCAGAACAGTAGCAACATGACAGTCATGAAGTAGCAACGAAAATAATGTTATGGTTGGGTCACAACGTGAGGAGCTGTATTTAAAGGGCCAGAAGGTTGAGAACCGCTGCTCTAAATGAAGCCGGTTCTGCCCATCGTAACAAAACACCCTTCCATACGTCTTCAGAGATTCCCCCCAAAACTCAGGCTATCCCATACGAAATCGCCAATTTTCAACCATTTGTGACCCACAACAATGGCAACTTCACATGGCTCATCCGATATGTTACAAGCCAGCTGCGACAAGAGCTAGACCGGCACTTTCCTCACCCCTAACCCACGGGGCCGGCGCTGTGCACGAGGCGCCCAGCCAGTGCTCCTGGCTTCGTGGGAAAGGCTGAGCTCCGCTCCTGACCACGCCCACGGCCGAGGGTCAGGCCCGAGGTGCAGAAGAGCGGATTACCGTGGCCGTTCCTGCGTCCGACGTCGTCCTTCTTAAACACGGCGCCTCCGCTGGGCACGCACTTCTCACCCCACTCGTCCCGGAGCTTCAGCTCCTCAATCTGCTCGTCCGTCAGGCCTTGCATGTTAGGAGGCAGAAACACGCCGTGCTCCGCCAACTCTTCCATTTCTTAAAAACAGGAGAAAGACAGCACGTGTTCACGATCGGCACGGACACCCTGCGCCTCCTGGTTAGGGGTCTGCCGGTGGCTCGAGGTTTTACTTAACACTTGGCTGCCTGACATGTGCCAGCCCGCATGTGGCCTTTAGCACATGACCTTCCCGTCCTAGGTCAGCGGAGGCGCAGAGACCGGGGAGCTCGCCCATCCCGGCGGCGGGCGGCGGGCTGCGGGCCGAGCTGGCCTGTGCGCTGTGCTGTACTCCCCGGGGCTCGGGAGGCACAGATTGAAATTCACTGCCGTCTGCACACACCCACCCAGGCGCTCCGCTTCCAAGTCTGTGTGCACCGCGTCCCGGTACCAACCCCCTCCTCCCCCAGCTACAGCTGTGGACCGAGGCTGGCTCCGGTCCGACGGCTGCTGTTTTACAGACAAATTTAGAAAAACACTTTACACATCATTTATGCAAACCCACCCAGCGGGAGGGCTGAAGGCAGCTGGCACCTGGGAGTGGAGACCGGTTCTCTGGGGTCACGCTCGTTACTCAGACTATGGCTTTGTTTCCTATTCCACATACAGTCACTCCCAAACTGTCAGAAAAAGGCTCTCTCTTCTTCCTCCCTCTCTCCCTCCCCCTCCCCCCTTAACTAGAAAGGGTCGCATGGACCCGGGCCTTCCCATCACCCGTGGAGACACCGCATGTGGTGGAACTGCATGGAGTGGTCATGACCCCCCACAACCTGAGCCCCTGGCCTCGCCCCCCTCGCTGTGTCTGGCTCAGACCAGGCCTGTCTGGAAGGCGGTGGACAATGGCCACGTGTAGAGTAAATGTAGGGACCTACGTGCCCTAACGTGCCCACACTCAGCGCCACATTTTCAACGGACCATTTTATAAAAATAAGTCGAGTCCCCTTTCTCCCCCAAATGCTTTAATTTTAAAATAACATTTACTGTGGAGCTTGTTTTGGGATAAGGCCATTGTATGGATAAGCGGTAAGTATTCTTCATAAAGACAGACCACGCCCCTTCCGGCGCTCCCCAGGGCATCCCAGCTCCCTGAGTCTAAGAAGGCAGCTACGGAATTAAAATGAAATACATTTAAATGCCGCTCGGGGCCCCTGTGGCTGGTGGACACCTTAGGGGCGGCGCAAGCAGGGCCAGTGCCCTCGGACAGCGCCGCCCAGTGTGCGGAGGCGGCGACCAGGACATCGCGCGGGGTGGGGGAGCCGTGGGGGGGAGGCCCCGCGGGCCTGGCTCGCACCCTGGGGGGCGGCCCGGGCAAGTGTCCCACCGCAAAGTGCTCCACTCGGGCCTCCAACACCGTCACTCTCTTCAAACGCCCGCCCCGTCCCACCTGCTCTTCGCCCGGCCTCTGGGGTCCCGCCTGGGCTCTTCCCTCTCCACCCGGAGGCTCCAGGGGGCTCCCCGCAGCGCCCCGACCCTGGCCCGAGACACCCGGAGCCTCCCTCTGCCCTCGGCCCCGCCCGCAGGCCGCACCTGAGCAGACGCGCTGCACCTTGAGCCGCGCGTTGTAGACGCGGGCCGCCTGCTCCGTGAGCGCCCCGAGCCCCGCGCTCCCCGGCGCCCGCAGCAGGAACTGGCTCTCGTCGCCGCGCTTCACGTGCAGCAGCACCATGGCCGCCCCTCCGCCCGCGGGGACCGCCGCCGCCCGCCGAACCGCCGCGAAGGCCAGAACCCAGGCTCCGGTGCCCGCGGGGTCGCGGCACAGCACTGGCTCCCGGAAGTGACTGTTGCCAGGAGCAACGAAGAAACACAGCGTCTTGGGGGGCGGGGGGCGGCTGCTCCAGTCCAAACGCGGGTCGGGAAGCTCGGTGCGCCGGGAGCCGGCCACCCAGGCCTGGGGCAGGCGCCGCCGGCCGAGACCCGCACGGAGCCCCGGCCCGACACGCCGGCGGGCTCACCCGGCCTCCGGAAGTGACTGTTGTCCGGGCAACGCTCCCAACAGACGGAGCCGCGGGGGCAGCGGTTCGCCCAGCGAGTCCACTCGCCCGGGCCGAGTCCACCCGGGAGGACGGGCGGGCGGAGACTGTCGGTCGGAGCCGGTGGGAGGTGAGCGCGCACGGGGCCGGCCCCAAGACACTGTCCTCGCGCCCCGGTTCAGCAGCACTTCCGCCCCCTGCAGCGCCGACTTCCGGAAACGCCCCGCTGCTTCCGGTCCGGACGCTCGGGTAGCGAGCCGGGCGACCCGGTAGTGGGCGCTCCGCTGGTCCGGCCCCCAGGCGCCCGGGGACGTGACCGTAGCTCCAGGGGCGGCCGCCCCGAGTCGCGCGGCCGGCGGGGCCCGGTCACGGTGGCCTCGCAGCTTCTGCGCCGCTAGTGACCGAGAGGAGCGGCCGCCACGAGGCGGGACGAGGCGCCTGCAAATAGGGCGCCAGGGAAGCGGGCGGGCGCCGCTGCTTGTGTCGGGGGTCGGGGCGCCCTGCGGGCGGCAGACGTTTGCAGAGATGAAAATGTTCTGTATCCATGTCATGTCCTGGTTGTGGTGCTGTACTAGAGTCGTGCAAAATGCATCCACTAGGGACAACTGGGTAAAGGGTACCTGGGATCTTTTATTTCTTACAACTGGATATCTATACTAATAAAAGGGAAATATGCTAATTAGACCAGGCATCTTCCGGACAAAGCCATGGTGGCGGGGGCGGAAGCAGAGGCGGTCAGGGGCGATCAGGCTGACAGGGGAGAGCAGTTAGGGGAATCAGGCCAGCAGGCACAGTGTTAGGGGTGATGAGGTGGGCAGGCAGGCGAGCGGTTAGGAGCCAGTGGTCCCAGATTGCGAGAGGGACGTCTGACTGTTGCAGGGATCAGGCCTAAACCGGCAGTCGGACATCCCCTGAGGGGTCTTGGATTGGAGAGGGTGCAGGCCTGGCTGAGGGACACCCCCTGCCCTATGCATGAATTTCACGCACTGGGCATCTAGTATACAGAGTAAGTGCACGGGCTTCTAGATGATGATCACTAATCTTAATATCTTTCTTCTCATAGAGTATTGAGAAGTAAAATGGATGAAAATAAGATCTTGAACTAAAATACCTGATTTGATAACAAGATTTAATCCTAACTTGTACATGTCAAGTAAAGGTCAAGGAAGACAGCTGAGAAAAATTCTTCCCTTCTGAGCAACGTGGTCGATATGGTAAAGAAGGTCTATTTATTTCATATGACAGCACATTTCACAGGATATGTACAGAATGTATACCACTGACTGTAATATATACTTCTATAAAGTACAGTTATAAATACTATATGCCACATAAGCAATAAAGTTCTTACATATAAACAGCAATCTATTATCGAGAACAAAGAATTCACAGAGAGCCTTGGTGTCTAAATTCTGCTCTGCTTCTAATAGAACTGGTAGATATTTCAGTAAGACACAGAATAATGGCCAGTTATTGGCAGCGTACCTTTAACTTCCATAGCTTTGTGCACTTTCAGCAACGTGCCGAATAGTTTCCGGCAAAGGCCGCGGTGCCCCACGGCATGTGTGTTTCAGGCAGTAGTTCAGGTTCACCGGGAGACTGCTCACGGAGCCGCTGTTGTGGGTAAGGAACCGTTTGTCTAATAGAGAGCACATACCACACACTAATCACACAGAAGCTAAAGCCACAGTTTGGACAAGTTCGTTCACATTTGAAGCATATCGCTTAGAGTAATACTGCCGTTTAAGATATACTGATGCTGAAATGCTTAGAACCCCAAAAAGCACAATAGAAAACTCACAAGTTCCTGGCTGTTCACAGAGAGGATGACTTCTATAAAGAGTGTGATAGCATTTAAGCATCTAGAGAAGTACTTTGACTATGGATTTGCTTTCTGTGGTGAAGTGCAGTGCAGTTCTGTGCTTTTCCACTTTCTTACCAGGGACCCTGCTTCCTGCCCTCCCCCGCGCACATCAGTGAAGGTCCAATGAGGATTCGGGGTTTCGGTGGACATACACAACGCTCTATAGAAAGGAGCGTTAACCTAAGTCTTACGGGTACAGATGACTTTGGCTTAAACTGACAAAACAGCTGCTCACGGATTTTCTGATTGGGATTACTTAATGATATCAAAATACTACATTCTGTAAAAATTCTGTGTACTTCAGAAAACGAATAGAAGCGGGGTCAGTGGATGCAGCAGAGCAGGAGAGGGGATCCGCCGCCAGGAGGCGCCGGAGAGCTTCCAGCAGCGCCCGGTGGGCCCCAGCCCCTCCGGGAAGACCCAGTTCAGAGCGCCCCCTCCCCCCTGCTCTCCCTGCTGAGGAAGCCTGGAGCAGCAGACGGGTGGAGGAGGGAGCAGGCAGCACACACCTTCCTGTACAGAGAGGACACCTGGCGCTGAATTCCTCACTGAACCATGGCCTGTGCCTCGCAGACACACGGCCACCAGCTCCTTGGAAAGGGCTGGAGTGTGTGCGGGACAGTGACTGTGACATGTGCTTCCAGCTGCCAGGAGCCGTCCCAGAGGGAAGGCCTGGGGCTTGGAGTGGGGAGTGCCGAGGTGTGTGTGCGCACGCGTGCAAGGAGAGAAAATGCTGTTTCAGGAGTAAGGGTTATTTTAGTTTTGGAAAGAAAATTACTGTCCAAATTTCACTTACAGCGGTCCTTCTGATAGTGAAATACTGAAAAAAGAATTCTCAGAACTTTTAGATACAGATTTGGTCTGACTCATGCCCTAGAATTTAGGTGAGTGTTAGCCTGTGTGTGCACATACACCACACGTGTGTGCGCATCTGTGCACTCACTCTCTCTAGCAATGCCTCTCAGAGTCCGGTCCAGCGTTCTTTCCCGCGGACAGCTCTTTGGTGACTGCTCGGGAGGGCGGAGCTGGGCCAGCGGGGAGCTGCGAGTCTTTCTGAGATGCTTGGGGGCCTCACGAGGATCTGAGTGGGGTCTACTCCCCAGAGTAGTTTTGAGCACTCTTATGGCTACTGTTCTCAGTTATACAAACAGAAACACACCAGAACTCCAGTTAATAATGAGAAGGGTTTTCCCTATTTCCAATATACACATACTCCAACTCTGTACACGTGACACAGTGGTATTTCTTGACATCAGTGCAGGAACAAGGACTATTGCACATAATGAATAACAATGCCCGGTTCTCTCGCTCTGCCCAGCACGCGGGAGCGCTGTCCCCTGTGGGCTATCTTTCTGTGAAGTCTACAGCAGGAGCCACCTGGGCCACAGGGTCGGCTGGAGGGGCGGGGCCTGCGGGGAGCGCAGAACCGGGAGGCGGGGGCGGCCTCCGAGAGGGCAGCACACAGGTGGGAACGCCTGTCCCTTGACCCCAGTCATCTCCAAAGGTCAAGCTTGGGCCGGAGGACGGGCCTGGCTGAGGGCCCAGGGAGTCTGGACAAGCTGCCTTCAACTTGGCTCTCACACCAAAGTCCTCCTCTTCCTCGAAGGTGACCCACCCCCTCGGGGGGCTGGCGCTCGCTGTGGCCTGGACCTGCGGGTTGGAGCTGTCCTGAAAGCCGGGGGGCTGAGCAGGAGGCTTGCCGCTGCTCTGGCCCCGAGGCCCGGGAGGAGGGAGGGGAGCACAGGGGACAGGCTCCACGGGCCGCGCCGCTGCCTCTGCGTCCCTGGACGGGGCTCTGAACAGGTTCGTCCTGCCGGCGAAGAGGTCGGTGCCAGGGAAGGTCGGGGCAAATGGGTTCGGAGAGCAGCGCACGTTCTCCTGGGATTGGCTCCGCACGGGAAGTGGAGGCAGTGTCGGCATGCAGCTCACAGAACTCAAAATGCTGATGTTACTCGATGTTGCAGGAGGCAGGGGGACCACCCCCTTGGGACCCGGGGTGAGGACAGGGGCAGGGTGCACAGGCGGCTGGGCCTGTGACACGGCCAGCAGACTAAGTGACAGGTCTTCAAACGGGTCGCTCTTCGACGGTGATTCCAGTCTGACTGCAGGGATGCCGTTGGGTCTCACCTGGAAAGAAACAGCACCGAACCGTCAGAAACACATTAAAAGCGACACATTCTCTGTCCCTGGTCCCTGAGCTGGCTCTGTCTCAACTGCTCTCGATTTGGGGGCAGGGATACAATTTAGAAAATAGGAAGCAGTTTGTGTCCTGCTGCTCTGGTGGGTTAAGATAACACAGCTAACATCTCACTCTTGAAAAGCTCCTAACTGAGTAAGCCCACTATAAATAGAGCTTATTCGTTCATGCAAGTATTGATGTGGTAAAACGGAATGGTACGGGATTAGCTAATGGGTTTTGCTCATGCCCCGTTCTCTTAGATGTCAGCACAAACTGGAGAACCCGTTGATGCTAAGCCCTGTAAAATTCAACACCCATCTGTGATGAGGACGTGGTTTCATTCTTCTTCTAAATCTATGCTCAGTTAGGGCTCATGTGACCATGGAAATGCAGCCGCAGGGATGAGCATGAATGATTGGCGCACTTGCATTCCTGAGAGAGCAACGCGCCCTTCCTGCTACGGGATGGACGGCCCAGCCTCCTCTCCTTCGGAGAACCAGCGGTGAGTGGCAGGGTGACTCCTTAACTGACCTGCCTCATCTTGTAAAACGTCCCCCAGCGCCCAGGTGTGTTGTTAATCATCAGGCAGTGGCTCCTTGACCGCCATCATCTATAAACCCACTTCTACGTGATGTATTCACTATGACCACAGCGCAGCTGAGCCCGGCGTGGTGCGCGGTGCTAGCACATGCAGCTGTGCCCGGGCTGGAGGTCAGAGTCCACGGCCTCAGTGCACACCATCGCTCGGGCCTGTGCACAGGAAGCCGGGGAGGGAAGCGCAGCCGCACTGAGCTGGGCACCTCCTCCCAGGGAACAAGCTTTGATCCCAGCCACAGGGCAGAGCAGCTCTCCAGGCACTTGGTTTTAGTTTGAAAACTGGGTGGATGACTGGATGTTAATGCCTAATTTAAAAATAAAACAAACAGGCCACTGGGTTGAAAAGAACAGGAGAGGAGACTTTTAGCTCAAGACGTGCAATGTAACACAATGGAGCGCTGCCGACATGAATTGAGCGGTTAAGCCAACAACTACAGGTTCATGAGCCGCTGCAAACGAGGGCGGCGGTCCCCCGCCAGCGTCCAGGGCCTCGGGAGCAGGGCCTGGGGCTGAGGACAGGGAAGGCCGCGCCCCGGAGGACGGGGAGGGAAGTGAGCAGCTTCAAGTATATGAGTGTCTTACTCAGCTGACCCACAGCACACTTTACACTTGAATAAATAAATGTGTTTTTCCTCAAACAATGACAATAAATTTGTAGAAAATGAGAGCGTGAACATGTCTGACTCTAAACTGTGTTCGGAGTGAGTGAAGGTAAGCGGCTCGCACATGGACATTACTTCAGACTGATCCGAGGCCTCGGGAAGTCAGTCAACCCCATCGGCCAGTCACGCCTGGGCTGTTTATGGTTAACCCCACAAAGCAGAGCAGGGCCCACCCGGTCTCCATGGCGACACCCAGTCCACACCAGAAGCCACAGGGAGGACTGACGGGCCAAGCCCGCAGCCAGCGGCGTGTTCCCAGAGAACGGTGTGGGAGGGACTTTAACTAACCCCGTTATGAAATTACCTTTCCATCTCTCTACCATCGAGTCTTCCTTATTAAAAACAATCTTGCAACTAAAATTATTTGAAAACATTTTTTCCAAAAGAAACTCAAGAAAACATTTAATTATGCCAAGAATCAATTTAGTTTTGCCAAACAGACTTTCATATACATAAAGCTGACCTTATTGAAGTTGTAAGTTTTAGTTTTGTTAATTTTCATTAAAAAAAAACAAAGCAAAATATCATAAAGCATAAACAAGAACAACTAAAATGGTTCCTAAAAATTCAAAATACTAAGAAAAAAAGCAGGTTTGATGATATGAGAACAGAGTTTATTAATGTGACAGGTGGCTTTAAAAATGGGTGAAACTTAGATGTATGAAGCAGAAGATCCATACATCTATGCGCTACGACAGATGAGAAGCAGGTACGAGGTTGAGAAACAGTCCGATACCTGTTACCCTGACGGCCGCTCCTGCTTTGAGGGAAGGAACACAGACAGCAAAGGAAAGCGTTAGGAGGACGTCGGAGACAGCCAGCCACCCTCGCGATGCGCTCTCCACGCAGTGCCGTTCGCAGGCCACAGCGAGAGTTCAAGCAACAGTTCCAACTTACTTTGTCATTTTGAACAAAAAATGTGTTGCTGAATTAGGGCTCAGAGTTCAATGTTATCTGAGGTTGATTACTAACCAACGTATTTAAAGTTTATTCCAAAAATAATAATCCAAATAGGTTTTCAAAGCTCTAAAATATTCTAAGCAGCCCATCATGGATGAAATGTTTGCATCCCCCAGCCCCCAGCCCCATTCAATGATGAGAGAGAGTCATGGATTGGCTGCCTCCTGCACGCCCCACACTGCGGTCGAGCCCGCACCCCGGGCCTGGGCCCTGACCGCCCGCACCCTGGGCCTGTGCCCTGACCGCCCGCACCCTGGGCTGTGCCCTGACCGCCCGCACCCCGGGCCTGTGCCCTGACCGGGAATGGACCGTGACCTCCTGGTTCCTGGGTCGACACTGAGCCACACCGGCCGGGCTCATTGTACTTTTATGTTTCAAATACTTTGCAGATTTTGGGCAGAATTAATAAAGACATGAAAGTTACTAAATGTTCAATTCTAAGGCTATTTCATATTATCAAAATATCAAATATTGTATTTAAAAACCTCATCTTTTAAAACTTATAGCCACTGCAGAAGATTTTTAAAGTTATAAGTGTTTATTATGTTTTGAATAGGCATTATTCTTATGGTTCAAAATCCAAAAGGACACAAGGTAAAACACTTCCCCTTCCTCCGGCCTCCAGCATGTACTTCCTGGGAACCGCTCTGCGAGCCTCCACAAGGACAGTCTACAAAGAGCAGGACCCTCAGCCCCAAGAAAGTGTGGCCTGGCTGGGGTGGCTCAGTTGGTTGAGCATTGTCCTATGAACTGAAAGGTCGCCGGTTCGATTCCCGGTCAGGGCACATGCCCAGGACGGTAGGCAACCCATCCATGACATCAGTGTTTCTCTCTCTCCCTCTCCCTGCCTCTCTCTAAAAATCAATCAAAACATTTAAAAATATATATACATATATATATATATATAATTCATTGATAATAAAATACATTGTTCATTATCAGAAACTTAAAAACAAAGTGTGTCTGTGTATATAATGTTCACAGGAATTAGACATCAAAGACTGAGGCAGAAAGAGCATTTAGAATTGAAAACAAACGTCTTTGGTGGTTCTGATGAACCAAATACAAGATTCCAGAACACAATCTCCCAGGCCCCACAGAGCACGCGCTGCCTGCCACGAACCACGAACCACGAATCACGGCCACTCCCCTGAAAACCAGGCTCCGAACAATGGAGAGGACCCTGAAAATGACCTCCAACCTCCTGCTCTTTTGTCACAAGGTGACCTTCTGCTAAGACTGACTCTTCCCTGACAGTCTGCCCCGGGCGTTTTCCGGAGCAGTGAGTCCTCAGCAACGTGTGGTCAGGCTCTGCGACTGTAAGCGAAACCGGGTCAGAGAGAGAGACCAGCTCTACCCGCCACAGGCCACCGATACGCAGTCAGGTGCCCAGGGCACTCCGTGGGCGTGAACATGGAACCCAGCACCTGCTGCCCCGGATCCACTTTCACGCTGTCCAAGAGCCTTAACCATCGCAGAACTTTAGGAGAGAAGTCACTTTACCCTGGAATGGACGTGCGCTTTCTGTCCTGAAACAATGCTAGAAAGCTCCGAGACGACGAGTTGGAAAGATTAAAAAAATACAATAGTACATCTCACCAGAAAATGAGAAAAAACTCACGACCACTGAGAGTCTCAGAGAGGAAAGAACAGTGGACACAGTATCTTCAGGACCCTCAATTTTCTGAACAAAAAGATGCAGCCTACCTTTAGGCATTAATTAGCTTAAGCGAATATATTATTTTCTTGATTATATGTCCTCCTCCAGCTTTTACAAATGTGACCCATAGTCTGAGTGAATGCTAATTGCTAACAATAGTTACAATTTTAAGTCACATTTACTTTAATATTTCTTTCACTATGTAGAAGCATAAACTTCTGTCAACTAGGTAGACACACTCAGACATCTGTAAAAATAAATGCAAACTACAACTCATCAATGTGCCTAAGGGACATTGCCAGTATGGTATATTTCTGTACTTTAGACCCTCCTGAAGTTTAAATGCAGGCTTAAAACTTTACACATTTCTTTGGCCTTGATGGTATCCCCCAGTTAAAGCTTTAGGATAAAATAAAATGTAAGGCCAGATACAAATGTACTCACTAAATATAATTCTATTTTAGTAATTTTTCTGAAAAGATGTAACAGAAACCAAGTAAAACAGCACCCAACTAAAAACACAACATTCAACTCGCGCAACTGCTCCTGTGTGACAGTAACTGTGAGGGACATGGCAGCCTCGCTGGGGGCGCCGCTTCTCAGGCACCGCCAGCCCCAGGCCAGGGCGCTGCTTCCTGGGCGGCTCTACGTGGTGGCAGTCAGAGGGTGTTCCCTCGGCGACAGGCCTGCTGCCACACCTGCCACCGAAACGCCAACAGGACAACGGCCTCAGCTCCGAGGACCCAGGGCCTCCCCACGGGCCCCGGGGCAGCAGCAGCAGGAGGAGCGGAGGACCTGCCACTGAGAATCATCAGCCAGACCATGAGCTGGCTCCTCAGGGGACAGCACCCCCCACGTGCGGTCGGGGCTGCGCCAACTGTCTCCTCCAGGAGTGAGAGCCCCAAGTGACCCGCTGGCTGTGAAAAGCCACACGGAAAACCCACCACTGCCAGCACCCGACTATTTACTGCCCGCAGGAACTTACGCACCGAGACCGTCACAAACACTTTAAAAGCCAACGAGCCCCGTGGAAAGTCCCTAAAGTGCCCCCTGTAGGCTCACTCTCAGAAACGCTGATCTAAGCAACAGGCTAAAAAAAAGGCAAACCCTTACATATCCCTTTGTCATGTGACTATCTGAGATGTCAAATGACGCTCACTGGTTGAAGTCGTATCTTAAGATACTATTTCTACTAACAAGAAAGAGACAGTGAAGCCGGATGTCTGTCTGTCACTGAGAGCCGCGTGCTCGGAGCCGCCACGGGACTCACCTGCGGCTGCGCCGAGGGCTCGGAGGGCAGGCTGTGGGAGGACCTGCTCCGCGGCGGGGGCTGGGGCGGCGTCTCCAAGCCGGGCTGGGGGGCAGCCTGAGGCAGCGGGGCTGCTGTCGGGACGAGGGGCTCCTGCATCTTTGGACCAGGCGGGGCGGCCTGAGGCTTCAGGGGCTCAGGAAGAAGAGGTGAACCTAGAAAGTCATTTTCCGAGTTAGGTGTTTCCTGGGAAACCGTGTCGAACCCTCTTCACACAGAGGCTGGGGCTGTGGGGACCTGGAGGCCGTGCCTACCTCTGGGGACTTCGGAGGCTCTGCCCTGGCTCTCGGCAGCCGGCCTCCCAGCAGACGCCGCGGACACCCGGGCCTGGCTCTGCGGGGCGCTGATCACCCCGGCGCGGGGCGGGATCGCCGGGACCGACTGCACGGAAGAAGCACCTGCATCACCTCAGACACGCACTGCTCTCCGAGGGGAGACTGGCACCCAGCCTGCCCTCTCTCCTCCCCCTCCCCTCCCTCCTGGCCTCCCCAGCTGGGCAGGGTCGCTGCCCTGGATGGACAGCCACCCCCTCCCCCACTTAAGGTCGGCATTTGTGTTTCTCAGTTGACAATGGGCCGCGCTGTGGGGATGAAGCTCATAGAGGCATTTCATCTTCAAAGTGCGCCCCCCGCCCCCCCAGTGGTAGGCATCGCTTAAGTCAGAGCAGGCATGGCTGCGCCTCTCAAGGCCACCAGCCAGAGGACAAAGCCAGGCAACAGCTGCCGGGCGGTCCTGCCCCACAGGCCATGCCCTGGACAGAGCAGGTGCAGAGACTGACACCGAGGACCGATCGAGTCTTGGTGCCAGCACAGAAGGAAGAGCTCTCCGTGACTCCTCGAGCTGGTGAGAACAGCCCTTTACATCCTCACACGAGAATATTTTACACAGATTTGAGGGGGGCGGAGTGTGGTAGAGTCAGTGAAGAGCGATTTGCCATCTCTCTGGGCACAAGAGAGCGGGGACAGGAGTCTGTGGGAAGCTCCCTCAGACATTAGTGTGATGTTTAGGTTGGATGATAAACAGAGTTATAAGAGAAAAGACAGAACATCTCTAGCTCAGAAGGTTTATGAGAAGCCTAATTAGAAATGAGACGTGGCCTGTTAATTTCTAGTTATTGTAACAGGTCCCGGTTCCCGCTCTCCGCTGAGGGCTCCCGCAGGCCGGGCCACTGACCACTGTCCACTTTCTTCCTTCTTCTTTACATTACTCCCACCCGAGAGCATGTTCTTCGGGTGAATAATGGACGACTGTGTGTAAGGGAAGGCGTGAGGAGTGCACTGGGACAAGCCCTGCGCTGCTCTCTGACACCCTGTGGGAACCAGTTCTGTCACGGCTCCTTTTCCTGAAATCTTATCACAATGATGGACTTTAACATCCTTCTCATTGAAGGGTGACTACCTCCTCACTAGCCCCTCAGGAAGCAGGACCAGAGCTGCCCGCACACCCCTTCACAGAGGCAGAGGCCGTGATGGGCCACACGCCTTCCCTAAGGCAACCCTTGTGGCTGGAAGCAAACTGGGACCTCGAACCCAGACCCCCCCACCCCGCCCCTGGCAGGTGCTGCCTACCGGTCTGGGCGAGCCGTGTCCAGCGGGTCCTGGGCCCACGAGTCCCGCTGGAGGCAAAGGCTGGCTGTGGCCTGGAACAGAGTCACACGTGCATTTGAGATTTAAGACAGAAACGAGAAACCATGCACTGACATCCCCGCCTAGTCACGGTCTCGTTCTAAGGACAGCGGCTCAAGCCAAGTGCCTTTACCTAGGTTTTCTCTCCGCGTCGCTCCGGGGCTTTGGGGTGCTTTGAAGTGGGAAAGTAAAAAACAGTCGTGAGTGAACAGCGCATGGCCCGGGCGGGGCTGCTCTGTCTCTGTGACAGGGACGTGGCTTTGGATGATGGTGAAAGTCATCGGTCCTGATGCCCCGAGAGGGCTCCTGAGCACACAGACCCGCTGACACGGCTCCCACAACACGCTCAGGGGCGGCAGCCATGGGCGTCCTGATGGGCAGAGGGCCTGGGAGGCGCCCTGTGGGGTTTCTGTAACAATCCCACGGCCAAGGCCGAAGGCAGGCGGCCTCCTCTGCCTCAGGGAAGAAGTGGGCCACGGTGCAATGCAGACCTCAGGTTGACCCTTTTGAGAGGAAACTGTTGTATGAGACACATCAGCCCCTTAACGACTGTCATCACCACGAACAGCTCCTGCTCTTAAGCGTCTTTTAAGCAAACTTAGTTTGCTCAGCGTCGTTACAGGTAAAACTATGTTATGAGAAATCACTCACAGACAATTCCTGGACCTGAATTAACAGGGCTTATCTATGATTATTAAAAGCTCAGGGTTAGGCCCTGACCGGTTTGGCTCAGTGGATAGAGCGTCGGCCTGCGGATTGAGGGGTCCCGGGTCCGATTCCAGTCAAGGGCATGTGCCTTGGTTGCGGGCACATCCCCAGTGGCGGGTGTGCAGGAGGCAGCTGGTCGGTGTTTCTCTCTCATCGATGTTTCTAACTCTCTATCCCTCTCCCTTCTTCTCTGTAAAAAAATCAATAAAATATTAAAAAAAAAAAAAAGCTCAGGGTTAGAATAGTACATTTCTAAATATTTGACTTATTCTAGAAAGGATTTTGAAAGTATTTTCCTTAAAATAACATTGTACAGTAACTTCACATCCTCAGCGCATATGAAACAGATACAGAATAGCAGAACACCGCATAGGAGTCGCAAGGAAAGGAAGGGTACCCACTGGAAACTGGACACACAGAATGAAGGGAAAGGAGACTTCAAGGTGCACAGAGGGGGTGTTCGTGGCTGGTTTGCCTCCTGCACTGGAGGGGCTGACGTGTAGCTGCCCTGGGACGGGGAGGGGCTGACGTGTAGCTGCCCCGGGACCGGGAGGGGCTGACGTGTAGCTTCTTAGAAGGAACAGAAGCCGATGTTGTCTGGGGCCCGCAGCACAGAGCAGACAGCGGGCATATAGACAATGTCTGCGTTAAACTTAATTTTGCAAAAAGACTTTTTGTCTACATGAAGCTCCTCCTACTATTTAATCAGGACAAACCAGTGACGTAGACGCCTGCCCACCCGCCTCCCTCCCTGGGAAGAGCGGAGGGACGGGCCTTTTGTCTGCACGGCCACTGCAGGGGGAACGTGTGCGAGGAAAGCCTCTGCCACCTGCTCACCTCGCCCCCAAGGGTCAGAGCTGAACCTCTGGTAAGAGCTCAGAACACGACAGCCCAATGGAAAAACTCCATTTGAATTTCATTTTAATTTCTGACTACGTTAGTCTCTCAGAAGTTCATTTTGCTTCCTTATTTCTAAAAAACTCTAAGAGCATAGAGTGACTTTCTCTAAGCTCACTGCCTTAAACAGTGACTGGTTTACAGGGGAAATGCACACATACTGCCGACCAAGGGTCACTAGAGGCGATTTAAAAAACGAAATCGGATTTCTAAGTCGGTAACATGACATACCTTCTCACAAATTCATTAAAGATTTACTTTCTACTGGTTGTTTTCCTCACTGAAGGAGAATATAAACAGAATTATCAAGGCAATAAAACCAAAAGCAGGCGTTTGAAACAGGAAAAACTGACATTTCTCTGAGTCCATGGAAAAGTGACCAGCTAGCAGTGTTCTGCGGCTGAAATAACTTAGCAGTCAAATATATGCCTCCACCTGAGCTCTGGAGTTTTCACATAAACCAAACAGACTACATTTAAACCCAAAGGGATTCGGTTGCTAATAAACATTGTCCTTATGTTTAGAAAATGGAGGCGTGAGATTCACGGCAAGTTAAGACAAGGCCACGCAGAAGGCAGGCTGTTTCCGGATGGCGGTTCTGCCGGAAACAGCTCGGGATGCCCTGCCGTCACGGCGCGTGTGGGTGGCTGGGCGAGGCGCTGGGTGGAGCGCCGCCGAGCCAACGCTGGGGCTGTGCTCAGTCCCTGTGCTGAGCCCGCGGGACCAGCCTGGTCCTGGGAAGTGAGCCTCTGTGGCCACTGACTCTCCTGACTGAGGGCCAGGGCCTGAGGCTGGCGAGCAGCCCACGCTGTCCATGGGAACGGGCAGCAGACACTGAGCTCCGGGCCTAACTGAACAGGAAGAGAGTGGGAGTTTGGAGCCATTAAAAATATAAATGTCATTCACTTTGACTTTTACCAAACCTAATGCCTTTCAGTTACAGGGATCAAACTCCAAACGCTATGGCCACATGCGCAAGTGATAACAAACGAAACGGTTACCTCCAAGCTCCTTCCTGGCCAGCGCAGGACTCCTGGCCCCTGCGCCCAGGAACACGCAGCAGAGAGGAAAGGACAGAGCAAGGCATGAGATGTCAGACGCGCTGGCCGTCCGCCGCCAGGCACCATGCAGGAGCTATGTATGAGCATCTTGCTATGACAAAAGCTGTTATTTAATGCAAGCACTTCTCATAACTCCAGTAACAACACATACTTATTAAAAAGAACACTGAGCCCTCACCGTTTGGCTCAGTGAATAGAGCATCGGCCTGTGGACTAAAGCAGCAGTCGTCAACCGGTGGCCCCCGGACCAGTGGTGGCCGTAAGATCCAAAAGGTTGGCGACCACTGGACTAAAGGGTCCCAGGTTCGATTCTGGCCAAGGGCACATGCCTGGGTTGCGGGCTCAATCCCCAGTGGGGAGCGTGCAGGAGGCAGCTGATTCATGATTCTCTCTCATCATTGATGTTTCTATCTATCTCTCCCTTCCTCACTGAAATCAATAAAATGAAATAAAAAGAACATTTACACAAACATGTAAAGCTTCATGGTAAGTATGTATGTTCTCTGGGTCTGACTATACAGTGAACAGGAGTTAGCACGCTGCATCAGCCAGCAGCAGCGACGCAGACTCTTGCACACTTGGAGAGGCAGCTCCGGAAGCCTAGTGGGCAGACTACCCATGGTTGCGCCTGCTGCGTTCTGCAGAGAACGACGAGGAAGTAGCAACAATGACAGAAAGACAATGACATCTAGAAGCTGAGACCTGATCCGTGTAGCGGGCAGGGCTTTCTGTCCAGCAGGGGGACACGGTGGTCTGTTACCTGAAGGCGGAGGTGGTCGCTGCGGGGGCGCTGGCCGCGCGGGAGGGGCCCCCGGGCGGGGAGGCGGTGGCCGCTTGGGCTCCAGGACCTGTGGAGCATCCTTCTGAGGCTGCGCGGCTGACGGAGCGTCCACAGGAGAACCGGGAAAGGCACCTGGGGAGAGGAGAGCAGGGTGCAAGGGGTGTGAGGCGAGGGACGGTGCCTCCTGCCTCCGTGTTGTAAACTCTCTATCCTGTAATTTCCTCAATTTGCACTGTCGCCAGATAACACGCACGTTCAGCGTCAGTAACATAAGCAGCTGTGCCTGTCACGCTCTGTGCCGTGGGGGCAGTAATGCTCGCTCCGTGTGGCTGCTCACCAGGCCCCGGTGCCGCCCGGAACTCAGCGGCCCGGCAGGACGGCACAGTTGTGAGTTACTGGCAGCCGCTGAGCAGCAGAGAGAAGAAAAGGGAGGCTGGCTTTTCTCTAGGCCTTAACTTGAGCTTCCTTAGCGAGTGGAAGGGGCAAACCAGAGGCGCTAATGGCATGGAAGATGCTGGTCACGTGGACAGTCATTATTCGTGAGATAGAAACAACTTCCAAAGACGCACCTTCCAACCTTGGAGGACTGACTACAATTTCAATGCTAACGTCTGCTGATCTCTTCCCGTTTCACACGGTAACAGAGGCCACGTGCAGCTGCAGTGCTAAGCCACCAGCAGGCTCCTCACTACCACAGGGACAGGCATCGGTTAAAGACGGGGGCCAGCCAGGCACGGGACAGGGATGAGGATGAAGTCTGGTATTGTTTCCACATAGGGCGCCTCCTGAGAGCTTCCCCTTCCTACACGTGAGCCTCCGCCCACCTGCACAGGAATACAGCCCCCCCGACTCTCCCCCGGGAGCTCGAGGCGCCGGGGAAGGCCACCCGAACCCGACCACAATACACACTCTGTGGAGGCGGCTGCCCCGGAGTCCTGGACGGGGTCCGGCTTGGCCTGACGGGCAGGGAGGGCAGGGGGACGTCCGCTATGGTGGGCGACTGGCAGGGGCTGGTCCGCGGGGAAGAGCTGGGGGACGCGCCGAGGCCGCAGCCCGGGGATGGCTGCAGGTGCTGGGGTAGAGCCTCCTCCACCTCGGCGCTGTAGTCGTCCACGTCCCCTGGGGAGACAAGGGCAGGTCATGCGGCCTAGCTTTCCAGACTGTGCTCACCAACCTGGGTTAAGGGGGCAAGTACAAAAGAAGCGTTGCTATCTGACACGGACGCAGGCGTGGGCGGTGTGTGGGCATGGATAGAAGTTTATGGTAATGGGACCAGATCAGCACCAGCACTCGGACAGAACACGCCTCTCAGAGCCACAGGCCGTGGGGACCAGACTGGGAGCTGGGCTGGCCTGGACTTCCACGTTGTTCCTGGGCGATGACCATCTGCTGCTGTCCCTGCACCTCCCACTGCTGTGGTATGTCCCCTCCCCGCCCTGCCCAGGCGCACCTCCCGGAGCCTCCTCACTAGCCTCCCGGGGCCCCCACCCCACCCCTCACAGACTCTCTTTGCTTTAACTGAACTGGTTCTCCAGGCCTCCTCGTCTCCTTGCCACCTCATTCGAGTGCCAGAGCATGAGTCTTCATGGACTAAAGGCTATTTCTCTGTGGCTCTGCCATCGGAATTTACCTCCCATCCTCCACCTCGCCTGCTGCCGCCGTCTCCAACCCCCACCTTTCCTCCACACGGAGCCCACACAGGGCGAACTGACAGAGCAGGACTGTAAGTGACATCTTCCTGGGTGAGTCAGAGGCCATGGGACAACCTTCCAACCTAAATACCCTGGTCTTGTCCTTCCTCCCCCACACTCTCCTCCACTCCCAACATGCCCTCCCCGGCCCCGCACTCCCCACACCGCCTCGACCGCCACCTCCCGCTTCTCAGTCTCCCAGTCTCTCCTTTTATTTTATTTTTTAATCCTCACCCGAGGATATTTTTTCCATTGATTTCTAGAGAGAATGGAAGGAAGGGAGGAGGGGGGAGGGGAAAAGAAAGGGAGAGGGAGAGAGATAGCGAGAGATAGAGAGAGAGAGAGAGGGAGAGTGAGAGAAGCATCAATGTGAGAAAGACACATCAATTGGTTGCCTCCTGCACACGCTCCAGTGAGTCTGGGCTGGGGATGAAGCCTGCAACTGAGGTACATGCCCTTGACCAGAACCGAACCAACCACGCAGCCAAACCAGCTAGGGCTGAGCCAAACGTCCTTAAAGAGCATCTGCAGACACTGCACGCCCACCTCTGTCCACACTTCCACCTCCACGCCCACCTCCATACACACTTCCACCTCCACACCCACCTCCATCCACACTTCCACCTCCACGCCCACCTCCATCCACACTTCCACGCACCAGCACCTGGGGGGGCCCCCCCCCCCGGCTCCCAGGAAGGCCCCAACTCCTCTGCCATTTGCTTCAGGGACCAGCTGCCGCCTTTGCGCCTCCTCTGCGACACAGGACACACTGACACTGCCTCCTAGTCACCATTTCCTTCCTTGACTTCTAAGCCACCACTTTCTCTAGGCTCTGACATTCCCAGTGGCTTCTTCACATTTTCCTTTCAGGGAAGCCCTCTCTGGCCCTCACTTGGTCTGTTTCTCTGCTCGCGATTCCAGGGCCAGTTCCCTCCGTCTCTGCAGTCCCTGTGGCCTAGAAGCATGCGAGCGCGTGTTCCATGAACAAACCTTCCAGGTCGAAGTCTGCCGCCACCTCCGCGTCCTCGCCCAGCAGCGTGGAGCTTGTTGACGAAGGCAACGGGACGTTAATCTTCTCTAAACTTATTTCTTCTTCCAAATTCTTGATCCAGTCGGGACTTTTCAAAGTAATCGTTATAGTCCGGCCCAGTAACTAGTTGAGTGAGAGACATAGACAGCAGTTCATTGGCCTGGAAATGAACTCTCGTGGAACACAGTGGCTGCCTTGCTCACACAGGTTTAACGCAGACCAAGACAGCATACTGCTCCACACACTGATTTTAACCAGTTCAAACGCCCCCACGCTCCCGTTAGAAGCACGTGCTGCTACAGCTAAGGCCTTTTCCCAGGACACAGAGATGTGTCCTCTGCTGCAGCCAGTGTCTCCCCACCGGATGCAAGTTCACCCACAACTGGCTGCATAACATGGCGCTTCCTCTGACTTGGATCCACATGTTAACTGTCCCGGGTGAAAGAGCCACAGAAGAGACAGTAGCAAATCTTCTCCTGTCCACACTGGAGTTCCTCAGCCCCAGGAGGAACATGAATCATCACACAACGCTCTCCACAAACATAGTTTACAAAACTGTGAAAGCCTTGTAAGGGACCGAAGTGTGGATACTTTCTAAGAGTGTAACACAGATGACTAGACTTGAGGGTGAGGGACAGAGCTGAAGGGGGGGCAGGAATTAAATTGTCAGGGAAAGGCAAAAGGAAAACTCAGAAGGGGGTAAAAGTTGACAAGAAAGGCCGACATAGGAGCTGCCCTTAAACATCACGTGGGATGAGAAAGGGGTTTTTAAGAGACAAAAGCTGGAATGACATTTAAAAGTCAGCAGTTCCCAGATGGCGAGGATACGGTGGTCACCAGATGCACTGGGGAGAGCGCAGCGCGCAGCACACAGCAGGGGCTGCAGACTGACGCCAGGGGTCAAGGCTAAGACAGCAACAGCTCCTGCTCCTTCTGGGCTTTCGGGCTGTCAGAGCGGAAGTGCTTTCCTGGGTCTCCTGACTTACTGCTGCACGAGTGTGTTACGATTACATTTGGGAAAACAAACAAGACCCTACAAAACCTACTGCAAAAGCAACGTATGTGTGGAAATGTTCTCTCCAAGGAAGCGCAAGCAATGGAACCGAAAGGAAGCTCAGGAAATGCGTATGAAGCTGCCCCCACTGGAGAAATCAAGCTTGGATTTTCGTCCATCCTATCGAGTGACCATGCACTCAGACACTGAGGGTCCGTCCAAAAGCACTGAGAGAAACGGAGACGCAGCCCTCTGTGGCAGTAACCTCTCCAGGCACCGACACAAATCCCCCACGTGACATGTCAATCACAGGGAGTGACATCCCCACTAACTAAAACATTTCTAAACTGGCTCAATGGGATGGACTGTTACCTAGGGGAATTATTAGTTTTAATTTTTAATTACACTTGACATTCAATAGTATGTTAGTTTCAGGTGTACCACACAGAGGTATTTATATACATGATGAAGTGATCATAAGTCCAGTACCCACCTGACACCATACACAGCTATTGTAATATTACTGACTATATATTCTATGAGAATTATTGTCCCTATGCTTGAAAAGGGGGCCTGGGTACCACTATCTAAGCCAATCCAACAAGTTCCTAGGAATCATGAGTACCTTCTTCCTTGTTTTCTTGTCAATAAAGCATTTTATTCATTTGATAGAAATCTTTCCTATTAAATAGATGAGCCAAAATACCTGATTCAAACTTAAGAATTTAAAACATTTTATATAACAACTAATGGCCCGGTGTACAGAATTCGTGCATGGGGGTTCCTTCAGCCCAGCGTGCACTCTCTCCAATCAGAGACCCCTCGGGAAATGTCCGACTACTGGCAGTCAGGCATCTCTCTTGCAATCTGGGACCGCTGGCTCCTAACCGCTCACCTGCCTGCCGGCCTGATCATCCCTAACTGGCTCTGCCTGCCTGACTGATCTTGCCCCCAGCAGCCCTCCCCTGCCACCTGATCGCCCCTAACGGCCTCTGCCTCGGCCCCCACCACCATGGCTTTGTCCGGAAGGAAGTCGGACATCCGGATGATGGTCGGTTGACCCTTTTATTAGTATAGATAGATTATATAGGATAGGATTGCTTAAATGGGGGGAGAAAAACCTTTTTTATCAGGAGGAGATGCTCTTGGCAAACAAAAATACATAATCCCTATATCTGGACTGATAGCCAGCCATATGCACTATACTGCCAAATTGGTCATTAAAAAATTGAACCACTTTCTTACACCTTACACCAAACAGCTGCTGCCCTTAAAACCCCTCCTCAGCCTGCACCTTAAGTTCTGCCTTCACAGTTCACACAGATTAGGTTCTGATTGGTCAGTTTCTATGCCAGTCAGCATCAAAAGTTCCGCCTCCTAAGCAGCCATCTTTGTGAGGGTGTGAGGGTTAATTTGCATATTGCCTCTTTATTATATAGGATAATTAAAATCAAATTAGATAGTAAACATGGTTTCTTCTTAATCTAGATCAATGGTTAATATCTCTAGGGACAGACCAAAATAATCCTGAACTAGTCAGACACCTAGTCTTAATAAATATTAAAGTTCTCCATAAGGTCTTCCTCCTTTGGAACTGGAAATTCATTTAGATAATCTTGCTGCATTAGTATAAAAGCATAACCCTTGTTCACTTATTTACAGAAGAACTTAGAGTCAGCAAAAGCTACTCACCTCTTTACCACTGAGGCTCAGCACACTCAAGGCAGAACTTCCCTCCAAAAATGTAACCCACATTTTATCTTCTACAAACCTTCGAGAGAGAGAAAAACGAACAATAAAAAAGCATAATTAACACCTCAGACATAACTAGCCCTATGACTCGTCTGATGATGACTGATGAACAAGGGCCCGCAGAGGCTGGGAAGTAAACACTGGAGAGAGCAGCAGGCGGGTGACCTGGCGGGGGCGCTCTTCCCCCGAGATTCCGCATCAAATGGCTTTCACACACGGCTAACAGGCGGCCAGAAGCAATGGGCCTGCGGTGAGGGCCAGCTGTGACCCCTGCTCATCCGCTCGGCCACCTCACCGACCAGGGAAAGGGGCCAGAGGCTGAACAGCTCGCTCCAAGTGACCTTACAAGGCAAGTAAGTCACAGGACAGAGTCCGAATCTCCTCACCCCACAGACCTGCGGGAGGTATGCTGACTGCCCCGAAGCAATGTCCTCTGACCAAGAAAGACGACGGGGTGTTCATTAAACCGACCTCAGACCTCCCCAAGGAGCCTGAGGCTCACTGACAGCCACTTACTGTCTGCGGACTTCGATGGCCTTGGCTATGATTCTCTTTACAATTTTGAAGTAAGAACCCCAAGAGTAAAAAATAAAGGACATCAGGATAAGCCCTGAAGATGGTCACTGAGATGTAATAATGTCATCACGCAAAAAGGAACAAAGCGAATCACACACTGCCAGGCTGACCTACAGGAACAGGCTGACGAATTCAAACAATCCCAAAGGTGGAAGTTCAGAGATCCTGGTAGAGTTTCAAAGATGAAAAATACATACATGCATTGAGGCACACACACACACACACACACACACAAAGTCTCCCTTAACTAGGATTCAAAAGCATGAATTATAGACATTAAGAGGAAAAGACTAAAATAAAAGCACACGTGTGCAGTCACTTTGCCAGCTTAAAGCAAAGGCCGGAACAGACTTCCACAATCACTCAATGTGCCCAGCTTCTCTGGCCCAACGTTATGAAGCTGCAGGATCCTGTCCTTTCAAAGACGGAGAGCCATCCTACTCGAGTACCATGAAGACCTCACCTGCTGAGGGTGGGGCGTGCCCTCCTTCCTGTGGCTGCACTCAGACCCATCCCCGCCCCAACCGCTGTTCTGATGGCGGCTCCAGGCACCCGTGGCCAACGGGCCAGGGCGAATGCTTGGTCCGATCCTTCATCAGCAACGTGCCCCTCATACGTCTCACTTTAACAGAGACTCCAGTTCTAATGCCCAGGGATTTATGTAGGTCCTTCCGGAAGCTGTATTTTCTCCCCCTTTTCACTCCAAGGGTAAAAGCTTCTAGAGTTTCCCCTGATTGAGATGAGTGTCTACGGGCACCTAACTGTGTGCCGTCCACGTTCCAGGAGCCTCCTGGTTACACGGAAGGAGTTCAGGCTTGTCCCTCCCTGCCGGTGTCCTGCTCTGGCCCAGAAGGTGAGAATCAGTTTAGTCTTCCTGGTGACAGGAGTCCTTTCCTTGTTTACTTACTTTTTTCTTCTTCTTAAGACTCTAATGTTTTATTTTATTTTAAAAATATATTTTTATCGATTTTAGAGAGAGGAAGGGAGAGGGAGAGATAAAAATATTAATGATGAGAGAGAATCATCGATCAGCTGCCTGCTGCACGCCCCCTACTGGGGTTCAAGCTCACAACTCAGGCATGTGTTCTGACTGGGAATCGAACCCTCACCTCCTGGTTCATAGGTGGACGCTCAGCCACTAAGCCACACCAGCCAGGCTGAATAACGTTCTAGAGCATGGATCTCCCACAGTTTGGAAATAACAACATTCAATACTATTCAAAGCCTAGGTGAGGCCCTTTCTTGTACAGAAAATGTGATTTAGGAATCATGAGCTGCTTTTGAACGATGAATAGTTCTCTCACCTTATGAGAACCACTTCACCAAAATTCGCAAACTGCTGCAGAAGCTCGTCGATCAAAGTGTCATCGAAGAAGCTGCTCTCCGGCCCTGCACTCTGGACGGAGACCAGCACCGTGGCGTCCGGCGGGCCCTGCTCGGCCAGGACCTCCCTGTAGACGCTCTGCCTCTCCTCAGCCTCCACCTCGAAGATGTCGATGTCGATGAGAGCGACCACGGGCCTGAGGCGCGAGGAAGACAGGGTTAGGATGCTTCTGGAAGGATGCGTGTCACCCTCCATGGCGAGCCCGGCAAACGCAGACACGGCACCTGTGGTCAGAGGTCTTCAACTCGGCCCGCCCGTAGTGCAGCAACGTGCCCGGGGTCCACGTGTAGAGGATTTTGCTTCCGTCTTGGAAACTGGCGTTGAGGAGGTCCAAGTCCTCCGCTGCAGCGAGACAACGGAACAGAGGGCGTGAGCGGCCCCTTCCTCGCACCTTCCGCCTCCGAGGCTGCCGCGCAGACACTCTCGGGGACAGGCAGCAGGTCTACACACCTTCCGGTCAAAGAGGCTTGTGGTGAAGTTACAGCTTGACGTTTACTTAATAGCAAGTGAGAGGCGGCTTCACCTGAGGCTACTCCAGGGTCTGTGCCCACACAGCGCTGCGCAAGCAATTCCAGAGCAGCCGCAGCTCCCAACACGTGCACGCACCTGACATGACAGTGCCTCAGCTGGCGGCCAAATAAAATGCCACCAAGTGCTTTCTCGCTTCTCTTTATATGAAATAATGTCATTGAGACAGATTGAAAAATTCATGAAGTTATTAAAGGCCAATCTGAGAATATTTTTTAAAATCTGTTTTATATTTAAATTTTATTTATTCTATCCTAGGTAACCTTTGCTAAAAAGTAGTAAAGGGTGAAGGGGCCAAACATGGTGACGGAAAATATGACTGTGGGTGGTGGGCACACAGGTGGTACACAGACCATGTACCATAGAGACGGACACTTGAAACCTACATGAACTCATTAACCAATCACTCCAATAGATGGAATTAAAAATAAACAAACAAAACAAAAAAATTAGAAAAGTAAAAATAAATACAACCCTCTGTAAGAAGCCCCTCCTCTGGCACTCACACCCCCCCCCCCCCCCCCCCCCCCCC
>JAWPEG010064501.1:211005469-211020282 GCA_035771395.1 Myotis vivesi | reverse complement strand
CCCCCCCCCTCCCTCCCTCCCAGAACCTGCACCAACTCAGTGACATGAGGAGCCACTTCCCGACCTGATCGATCAAAAGGCCACTTCCTCCTCCTCCAGAGGATGCGGTCGGTCCATGCGGGGGTGCGGCACTTTTCGCTGGTGTCATAGTCTTCAGAAAACAAATCATATTTATATGTCGGAGCAAAGGTTACTTTTCCTTCTAAAAATCCTCTAAAAATCTACAATAAACATATACAAAGTAAGTTATTTATATACAAAGTAAGTTGCTTACAAAGCAAAACATTTTCACTGAGGCAGCATTCACTACGTCTAAGCACTGAGGCCTCTCTTGGCATCTGTGCGCATCGGATAAACACGTCCGATGCAAGGAACAAAGCGCAGGGAGAACCCGACCCGTAGCCCCGGGCGCCCACCTGACCTCGCACTGAGGAGCCCACTCCCTGTCGGGACTTTGGAAGTCATCTGGTCATATGTCTGTTCTCAGATGAGAACCCGGGGCCCCAAACGGGCAAGTGGTGCCCAAGTGCTCGAATGCAGGTCTGACCCCACGGACAGTGGTCACCAACCTTTCGGACCTCACGGACCACTAGTTGGTGACCGCTGCCCATGAAGGCACCAGAGCAAGTGGCCACAACTGCCTCCACTCTGAAAGAACTTTTACTTAATTCTTCCAAAATGCTGTGGCCACACATTTTAAGAAATAAGTTTCAAAAAGGCAGATGAGCCCGGCTGGTGTGGCTCAATGGTTGAGTGTCAACCCATGAACCAGGAGGACACATGCCCGAGTTGTGGGCTCCATCCCCAGTGGGGGTCATGCAGGAGGCTGACAATCAATGACTCTCTCTCCTCATTGATGTTTCTATCTCTCTCTCTCTCTCTCTCTCTCTCTCCCTTCCTCTCTGAAATCAATAAAAAATATATTTTAAAACAGGCAGATAATATAAGAAATAAGAGAAAAAAACAAAGCATATTATCACATGATCTTAAGTTAAAAAACAGTAGCCCTGAAGACGAAGATTCTAAATTCATTATTACTAAATAAAAGTATATTCTTCTACTTAAAAGCTAATCTTATTGAGACAATATATTTTCCTTCCAGGGAGTTAATGTGGGTTTTCCTTTCCTCTCCTTTTCTTTTTTTAAAGGGAAGGAAGTCTGCACCTGTCAGACTACAGCTATGTATTCATTAGGTGTAAAGAGACCCTGCGAGACTGACAAGGCAGCACTCGGCTAAGAAAAGGCGCTGCATAGCCAAGGCCCCCTTCTCAGCGCGGTCCTCCCGGGACGCACCTGCCCGGCGTTCTTCTGGCTGATCAGCTGATCCCCTGCGATGAGGGCGTCCCAGTTCTGCTGCCTGATGAGCTCCTTCACCTCCTCATTAGGGAGGTCGATGCGGTAGTTGAAGTCGCCGCACCAGAACACGTAATCGTGGGAAAAGAGCATCCTTCCCTAGAGCCAGGAGATGGGTTCCCAGTCAGAGCGCAACTCACAATGTTTACGGCGATTTCTTTGCCCGCCCCCCCTGCGCTCATACATGTCACCCAGCGGTGAGAACACCTGAGGTACCTGTCTAGGCGAGCGCTGGTGGTACTTCTAGGCACTATGTGAAATCCTCAGAAGCTGAGCGAGAGCTGGGCACCTTAGCACAGCTCCCGTGCCCACCTCCCAGAGCGCGGGGCTCACCATAGGGAAGCTCAGCTTCCGCACGATCTCCGCGAAATCCTCGTTCCGCTCCTTGACCTGGGACTGCCCTGCGGCGAAGTGGCTGCAGACGAAGCAGAGGCTGGTCGTGTGGAACAGCAGGCGGATGGCCACCGCTCCCTTGTTGCCAGTGGCGCCTCCCATTCCCGTCTTCACAGTATCCACGGCGACATCCCTGGGACACGGAGAACCGGAATCAACGACGCGACACCAACAGGTCCCGGCGCCCGAGACATCAGGGGCGGGCGTTACATAAAGACAGGAGCGCGCACCCGAGGCCACTGGAGGGCGAGATGGTGACTGGCACCGTTTCCCAGTGCAGGTCACTCCTTCCTCAGACACACGGGAAACAAGCAGCGGGCGGGAGCTGGCGGAGGCACCAACCTGATGAAGGGCGCGTGCTGCGGTCGGATGAAGACGAACAGGCAGACGCCCACCAGCTGCTCGGAGGCCAGCAGCACGTACTTGTTGTCCCGGGAGATGGTCTTCTGGAGCTCCACGGCCCAGAGCTTCTGGTTCGTGGTGCTGCAGGACGGAGCAAAGACACGGACAAGGGCGCCTGCTTAGTAAGACAGCTGTCAATTACACTCGATAGTTTATATTGTACTCAAATTTTTAAAAATGTTTTTATTGATTTTGAGAGAGATAGAAATATCGATGAGAGAGAAACATCATCGATTGGCTGCCTCCTGCATGCCCCTACTGGGGATGGAGCCCTCAAGCCGGGCATGTGCCCTGACCGGGAATCGAACCAGTGACCTCTTGGTTCATGGGTTGATGCTCAACCACTGAGCAACACTGTCCTCTTACAGGGTCCAAACAAGGTCCACCCTCTCGTACCATACTATTTCACCCACAAGTTTATTCTGAAAATCTTTTTAAAAGTCATCAAAGATAAGCAATTTCTCAACTTTAAAAGCAGACACACTTGGTTAAAATAAAGCTGTTAAGCTCTGGGTTTCACTCAAATAATTTGAACAGCAATTCCCAAAGTGTGGTGTGGGAACATCCCTGGGGGTCTTCAAACCCTCGAGCTCGAAGCCGTTTCCACGCACTACTGAGTCCCTGCCTCCCTCTCCCTGTGTCCACGGGTGTCCGCTGTCACAGGCGGAAGCAACGAGGCCCGAGTCGACGCCCTGCACGGAGCCAGGCCGGGCCCCTAGGGGGCGCCCTCCTCACTGCCTTGCACTGCACTTTAAAGAGCGCATTTCACTGAGGCGTCCCGATGCAGCAGCCAACACTGACTTGATAAGAGCGCAGCCCCGGCCCCTCCCTTGGGCTGTGTGACAAAGGGATACACACAAAGCGTCTGCCTGCTCTGTGACAAGTGGCTGTCATTTCTCGGAAAAGCCTGACAGTGTGAGCTGAGAGATGAACTGCCACTTTTTTCATAGAAAACAATTTGTACTTAAAGAGTTAATCCCGGAAAGACTGGTTATTCAGACTTAGGTTATTTAGCAAATCCTTTTTGGACCAATCCTATCTTTTCAAGGGAAACAACCTTCGGTATGTGCTCCCAATGATAAAATTTGAGTTTTTTTAAAAATATATTTTATTGATTTCTTACAGAGAGGAAGGGAGAGAGACAGAGAGTCAGAAACATCGATGAGAGAGAAACATCGATCAGCTGCCTCCTGCACATCCCCCACTGGGGATGTGCCTGCAACCCAGGTACATGCCCTTGACCGGAATCGAACCTGGGACCTTTCAGTCCGCAGGCTGACACTCTATCCACTGAGCCAAACCGGTTTTGGCAAAATTTGAGTTTTTAAGCAAAAGTGAGAATTTTGGAAAACGTGTGGCTGCTCCTGTGACCTTGACAAGTCCCCGATCCTCCACAGCTGCTGATGAGGTCAGTGACGATGGCACTGATGCGTATTCTGAATGTGTAAGGGCACGGCCAACACGTGAAGATCTCCCTAACTCAGCGAGCTAACGTCTTCTCAGTGAACAACAAGTGATGTTTCAAAATCATGCATCAGTCAAAGACAGACCAATAAAAAATGAACATTCACACAAAAAGTTCATTGCTGTGTGTTTCAGATTCCATATTGCAACTAAACTTTAAGAAACTACTCTATTTGTTGAGTTTTGGTGTAGTCTCAGAGAAAAAATTATCGGAAAAGGCCATTAAAATATTTCCATTTCCAACTACATACTTATGTAATTTTCGTCATATAGTTCAACCAAACAACACACCACAACAGACTCCTGCAAAAGGAAACGTGAGAAGCCAGCTGTCTTAAGCCAGATATTAAAGAGATTTGTAAAAAAATTCTTTAAGATTTTCAACATTCTTCAGAGTGTAGAAAAGATCCGATACCAAGTCTGAGAACTGCTCTTTCACAGTTTAAAGGGACGTCACATATTTCCTCTCAATCTCTGCAAACAGACACTGCTGGCCTGCGTCTCTGCCTCCACGCCGCCCCAGGACGCCGGTGCTGCCCGCTGGCTTACCTCGCATTCACAATGTTTCCGGCATTCAGCTCCACCATCTCCTCAAACCCGATCGCAAATATGTCTGTCGGCTTACTTCTTCTCTCTGCAATCACGCATTCAAGAAAGACCATTAAAGTGCAGCCTGTCGAACGGCACTGCCTCCAGCCCCCACACGACTGGGATCATCACCAGATCTCATGAAGATCCACGTCTGTGTTTTCAGTTTAACCAAATTCAAACTGAAGACAAAAGCCCGGGCGTGGAACAACATTACTTTAAATTTACTTGACTCAGGCACCCTAGGGCTGCTTCTTTAAGACTGTTGTTCTGGGAGACCCTTAAGGCCTTGCACAGATCATTTTTAAAGAATTCTTGCTCGAGTTCATACCATGGATAGTAGAGGAACAAGCCCCTCTAACAGGCTAACGTGAACAACACTGGAGGGGAAGCAGGTCTTAGAAAAGGCTCAGACAACAAGTGGCTGAGAAAACTGCAAATTCGAGGTAACTGTTGGGAGAGATTTTTCACATTCAAATTCGAAAACCACAGGCCTGGTCCTTTGTGCTTTTCAGAAAGTAAAAACCTAGAAATAAAAAGGAGGGAAGCCTTTGATGGACTTGGTCTATAAAATGTTGGACTTCCAATTTCTAAACCCAAGCTTCCTTTGTAAGTCATGCATAGTGAGAAGGGCTCCCTTGTTTTCCAGGTTAAGAAATCAGTCGGGACTTGTTAGTTACACCCACGTCATAAAAGGCCAACCTTGAAACTCCTGGATGCCTGCCAGCCTGGGTGCATCAAGAAGCCAGTCGGTGAGGGTCTGGTTCTTAAAAGCTATGCTGCGGAACTGCTTCCCGCCGTTCACATTCCAGGTGCCCACACACACTCGGATCTTCTTGGGCTTTGAATACTTGTAGAAACTCTCGCACATGCTCTTCAGAACTTTAGAAGAGGCTAATCAAAGACAAAACACAACAGAGTTTTAACTGCACTAAAACGGTGATGAAAACGGATTTTCACCGCTGAGAAGTGGCGCCCGCAACGTACAAGCATCACGGTAAACAAGCACGAAGCACGGTGGGCACATGCAGAGGCAGAGAGCAGCCCTGAGCAGAGCCCAGCCCGATGCAACCCACCAGCACAATTTAAAAGTCGACCGCGTAGACACGGCCACCAAAATAAGAGAAGCTCTGGTGGCTACTGCAGCGGCACAACATGCGGAGGAACGGTTCTTTTCAATTAAATGCTACGTTGTTTTTCTAAGGCACAAAATTAGAGACAGGACATTTTTTAGAAGTACGCCATTGATCTTCATATAACTTTCATTCAAAGGCTGGTAAAAATATAAATTTACTTTCTCCCCAAACAAAAACATTTAAGGACATTTACATCTAAGATTCTAGCTACTAACAGGTGATTGATGAATTAGGGCTCCCTGACAAAGATACAAAGTCTGGATGACAAGGAGGTGCCGGAGATGAAGTCACTAATAAATGCTTCCCATCCCACTCAGAGTGGAAGCAACTTCCTGGAACCATGTGCCTTGCCTGTGCCCTCACCTGCCAGCCATCCCCGTTCACTCACGGCTCAGCCACTGCCCTCCCGGCAGTGTCAGGCCCGCTCCTGCCACAGGGCCTTTGCACTGGCTGCTTCCACTGCCTGCACGTTCCTCCCTCACTTCATTCAGGTCTTCACCTTGTTGGGAGGTGCCTCATTAACATCCACATTCCGTGCCTAACCTCCTATATCCACCCCTTGCTTTTTCTCTACAGCATTTCTCACCATTCACAAACTATGCCTTTTATCTATAGATCTGTAACTGTCTGTCTCTCTTCACAAGAATGAAAGCTCCAGGAGGGCAGATATGTTGGTCTACTACACTATCTTAGTAACTAGAAGCCCCTGGTACAGAGGAAGTGCTCAATAAATTGGTGAATGAGTGAATGCCCCATACACTTGAAATCCTCCATCTCTTGCCCTATTTTCCTTCCTTCTAAAGCGCACTTCCTGCCGGAAGCTGGTCCATCCTTGCTACTTGNGCCCAAATAGAAATAATAATACTCAAGCCAGATGGCAAGCTCCTCGACAGCCTGGAAATACATCAGGGAATAATATTAATCCTCCAAAAACCATTTGTCCCCGATGTCAGAAAGGATTCCATTGGGCAAAGGAATGTAGATCGAAATACCATAAAAATGGTCGGCCTTTAAATTCTACAAATCGCTCCCAAGGAGATTATATCCCATCACCTCAATTGGGAAACTTGAGAAGGGGCCGGCCCCAGGCCCCTGCAATAATAGGGGCATCGACCCTCAACCCCTCTAATTGCAAATTTCAATCCGTCAGTGACCTCTTCAGAGCAACCCCAGACAGTGCAGGATTGGACCTCCATTCAACCACCCACACAATACTAACCCCAGACTCGCCAGTAGCAGCCATTCCTACAGCAGTGTCCGGGCCGCTGCCTGAGGGAACTGTAGGATTAATATTAGGGCGGAGCTCCACCTCGTTACAGGGGATCTTAGTCATCCCTGGAGTTGTTGATGCAGATACACAGGAGAAATACAGATTTTACTTTCCCCACCCACCACAACGATACAGATTCAGCCCAACCAGAGAATTGCCCAATTACTCCTGTTACCAATACATAAAATAGGGACAGCTGTAACCTAGGAAGCTAGAGGGGCCGGAGGCTTTGGATCTAGTGATGCAGCATTTTGGATACAAGAAATCCATGCTACTAGACCTATAAAAATTTTACAAATTCAGGGAAAACCAATTGAAGGTATATTGGATACAGGAGCAGATGTTTCCTGCATAGCAGGGAAGGATTAGCCCTCTTTGTGGCCCACACACACCACCTCCACTTCCCTAGTAGGACTAGGCAAGGCATCTAATGTAAAAAAGAGTTCTCAGATTTTAACTTGGGCTGATGAAGATCAACATTCAGGAACATTCTGTCCCTATGTAATTATGACTATCCCCTTTACATTATGGGGAAGAGATATCTTGTCTCAAATGGAAGTTCTATTATATAGCCCCAGCGGTGCTTGATTTACTCCTGTTACAAAAAATTACAAGAAAGTGAATTTAAATATTCCTCTCCTCATCATGTTCTACAACATACTTTATTTGTAATTAATATACTAAATGTAGATTCTGAGGGAAATTCCCCGATGTACAGGCATTGGAACCCTGATCTAACTAAACCTAAAGTCCTCGTCAAATGGAGAGACTTGCTTACAGGAGCCTGGAAGGGACCTGATGTACTTTTAACCCGGGGGAGAGGATATGCTTGTATATTTCCACAGGACGCAGACTCACCTGTGTGGATTCCAGACCTTATGTCTCACCGCCCTCCGTTTCCACCTCACCCTAGCACACCTGACCAGTGCCCATCTGCAGCAGATGTGCAGCCCTGAGCTGGAAAAATCTGTCCCAGCTTTGCCCGACATCTTCTTTCCTTTTTCCTTTTTTAAAAAAATCTAACTACTTATTTGCTGGTTCTTTGGCCTTTCTCCTTCTCTCCTGAACACAGCCTTTTCTAGAATCTCCCTACCCTACTGTTCCAGGAAGGGCATCTCCCTTTTATGCCGTGACTAGGGGTGTCTGGTATATGTCCCATACATGGAGTTGTCTTGTGCCAAGAGCCTGACATCCTGGGCTGAGAAAGCCCTGTCCCAGGACTCTCCTTTGTCCTGTATTGGCCCCTCTTACCCTCGTGTCAAGAGGGATCCTCTTCTTACAATCCAATTGCCCATAGCTGTTGCCTGAGCTCTCTGTTCATGCTGAGGTTGAAGCCTCATGGTGGCTGGTACCATGGATTTGTCTCTCACCCAATGGCATGAGCTGGGCCCTCCCTGGAGAAGAAACCTCGGTTCCCCAAGATATGTGATCAATGCCTGGGCCCCGCCAGCAGGCGAGGGGATCCCAAGGCAGTTGCTGGGCATGGAGGCCACAGGGGCGCAGGCTACCAAGGAGACAGAACTGAACCTCACATCACCCTGCTTGGGCCCAGAGGATGGCTGGTTAGTCAAAGACGGGTAAGATTCCTCAGGGAGGAGCAACCTAAGACAGGCACAGTCGCAGAGGGGCCGACAGGAGAGAACTTGGGGGTCAACAGAGGTGGGGCACAGATCCTCACCCCCCCAAACTATGCAGGGGTTTGAACACTCGCCCCTTCTGAGGGAGGTCTCCTGTCCCCATGGCTGCTTCCTGCTTCCCACGCCCAGCTCAGATCGGGACCCAGATAACAGAAAGAGACTTGGCCCAGCTCAGATTGGGACCCAGGTAAAGACAGAGAATGGCTGATAGCAGCTGTCTTCTCACTGCAACAGGACTTGTTTCCAATTTCTACCTTGGACCACAGGGAAAGGGGCAGCTGAAGGAAAGGGCTGTGTCAGGATGCTGTCTTCTTCCCTTTCTTCTAAACACTTCCATGCCTTGTAGTTCTTTTGCTTTCTTTTCTTTTTCTCTCTACTACCCTCCATCCTCCATAACAGCTGACCCAGAGGACACAGCTTACTCCTCCTTGGACACCGACACCACCACCAAGCACGGCCCTGATGGACCCTTTGATGCAGCCCTTCAACTCACTGACACTTCGGGAAGCCCGTTGCCAGTGACACCGCCTGCTAGCCAGACCAACAAAGACAATCAAACAAACAACTTGAGGACAGCTGAAATCTCTTGACTGAAGAGGCCGGCAACCTCCCTAGGAATGGGGCTCCTTGTGCACTTCATCCGCTATGTTTGTAGCTATGCTTATTGTCATTGCTTGCCAGTCTTCTTCCGAGTCTTAAACAGCCCAATCTGAGAGGTGGCCACTGATTTGCATCCGCTATCATTTAAAAAATAAAAAAGGGGGAATTTGCCGGAAGCCGGTCCATCCTTGCTGCTTGACACAGTCGCTGCAGGAAAGAAACATCTGCACAGCATACGTTTCAATGGACCTGGCGTATATGGCATACTGTTCTTACTATGTTTGCTCCCCTTAGCGCTATGTGTTTTAACCAAGGTCACCTCTCTGAGAAAGGTTGTTTCCCCAGGTGGGGATCTTTCCCTGAGGTTAGGGAGGGGATACAACCCCTTAATTAAGTGCCAGGCGGGTAGTTAAGCTACATAATCTTTACTCCCTGGAATGGAGATAAGAAACGCCCTAACCTTTGTAATAGAAATTGACAGGATTAAAATTGGCTAGGATAAATACGGATGTAACAAGACAATAAACATCAGATCCTCATCAGTTCCTAACCAGAACTCTGACCAGAACTTTGGCTGGAAATCCTGGCCAGAGGTCCTGACTAGGCTGCTGATCAACTGAAGGCTGTCTTCGTGTCATTCCTTCTTCACCGACTCCGTCCACACCTTTGGGGACCCCTGGAACGGCTTAAGTTAAATTCTCGGCACTTAGAGTGGACGGAACCATAGAGGCCCTTCATCTAAAACAGAGATGATGCACTCAACTGGCAGCAATGGATCAAAGGAAAAGAAAAGCAGAACGATTCTCACCGTTCACCACAGGACACAGCTTTATCCTATTATTTATTGTATGGAACCAGGACACCACAGTTTGGTGAGAGAATGAGCCAAAGAGGGATATAACCTGTGAGCACAGCTCTGATCCCAGGGCAGCTTTCCGCCCTCACTGCTTGGCCTGACCGCTTGTGCAGAGGTGTGGAGGTGGAGAAAGCAGACAGTGTGTCCTGGCTGCTGGCCTAGGTGCTGGAAACTGGCTGATCCCAATACAGACACTGGTCTGTATAACTGAGGCCACTGCCATTGTTCCTACTTCGCAAACAGCTGCTACCACCCTTTCTGTATCTAAACACCAGTCCTTCATGACCTGCTGCTGAACACCATCAGCCAGACCATGACACATTGTATGAACTAACAGTCAGTTTATAAATGGAAGGAGTTTTAAATATCCTAGCTTTTCTCCACCGGCCGGCCCTTAACCTTCACGTGCAGAAAGAAACGAGTCTCTGCTCAAATGACGTCCACCCTCAGCACCACACTGTCCCCGGGAAGTGCATCTCAGGACGAGCCCAGAGAGCTAGGGGTGAGCTCAGCCTCTGTCCTTTTTAGGAAAACGCCCACGTCTCTCAAAGCACTTGGCACCACTCAGCCAGACAAGCCCTAGTGACACTGGATCTGAGTGAAGGGGAAAAGGTGTCTTTTCCACTAAATTTCTGGCAAGAGTTTAGCTTTTGTTCCCTTCACCAGAAACTTGGGTTTAAAGACAAGATCACCAACCCTGACCAGAAAACGAAGGCATGAAATTGCTATGAACAGCAAAGGCAAGAAATAACCACTGTTCGGTCTTATATGCTCAACACTCCCAGCTTCGTCGGCAACCTCGACGCTTTTCAACAGACTTCGGTCCAGGTGAGTTTGGGTCTTGGAGAATGTCCCCTCCACAGTGTGAGGAGGAGCCAATGCCTTTCAAACATTGTGAGTGAGAAACACAGGGGCACATCACAAACATCATAGGTAGCACTCTGAAACCCACCCCAAGGTCCCACCGAGTCGCCCCACCAGTAACGCTTGTTCAGGAAGCATGAAGCGGCATGACACTAGGTGAGCTCCACTGAACTGGGTGTGACAGCCGCTAGGGGTGGCAGAGAGCGTTCTAAGTGAAGAGACTCTGTTTTCTCAAACCGACACTTTCCCTCAGGTTACAGTGAGGTGTCCATTTGTGCTGCTAGAATCTGAGGGCAAAAGGGAGCTTCCACGGACAGGGCTGCATTTGTTTACAAGATCACCCTCAGGAAAGTAAAGAAACAGCTGCTGTTAGGTCGGTGGTTCTCTGTACTGTACCTGACTGCAGCGTCTGCTCAGAGACTACGGATGCATGAGGAGGGAAACAAAGGCTCGTTAGTAACACAGCGAGGCGAGGGCAGACCTGGGGTGACAAACCACCCTCGGGCGGCCTCCCTCCACTCCAGCCCCTCCGATGCCCTGATGTTCTCGGGAGGCTGCAGGGCACAGGCTCTAAACATGAACAGCAGCCGAAGCCAACTGTCTGCATCTGAGGGAAACCGGACAGTGACTCTGCTGTCAGGTGCTGGGCCTGCTCCTCAGGCTGCTCGTGTGTGTGTGTGTGTGTGACTGTGTGTGTGCACACATGTGCACATACATGTGAATGAGAACATACACCTGGAAACCTGAGAGGCTGGAGGTTCTGAGTGTGGGAAGATACTGCCCTAACATACACCTTTTAGAATTCTTTCTGGGACTCACCAATTGATAAGCTCAATCAATTCAGTTATAACGAAACACGTATTCCAAAAAAATCTCCATGCTGTGCAAAACTGCCATGTCCCAGCCACAGGGTTTATGGGAAAAATGGGGTTAGGGCCAAACAATCGCCTTGGCGGTGATGTACCACAAAGACAGGAACCTAATGAAGACGACACAGTTTTACATGTGTTCGTGGTTCAGGGGGCCTAGCTGCTCCTTCATCATGACCCGATGCCAGCTCATAGCAACAGCCCGGGAGGCTGCAGCCCGAGTCACCGAATGTCGGAGGCAGGTCCCTGAGTGGCAGCACCAGTGGTGGGAGTGGCTCTCGGCACAGCTGGGGACCCGAGGGAGAGGGGCGAGAGGTGTGTGCACAGGTGTGTGTATTCTTTAAAAATTTTTTTTTATTGATTTTTAGAGAGAGAGGATAGGAGAGGGAGAGAGAGGCAGAAACATCGATGAGAGAGAATCATTGATCAGTTGCCTCCTGCACATCCCCTGCTGGGGACTGAGCCTACAACCCAGGCCTGTGCCCTGATGTGGAATTAAACTGGGCATCCTTCTGTTGCATAGTTGATACTCAACCACTGAGCCACACCGGTTGGGCTGTATGTATATGTGTTTTATATCCTACTCATCTTGCTCTGCTGGGGGCAGTTTTCTGTGTGTACCTGATGTTACCGCCAGTGAAATCATGCAGAGACTAATGCAGAATTGGCATACGCTCAAGATGTTCCCCAAGATGTCACCCACCTTAGGACAAGGCTACGGCAGAATTGGGTTTGTTTTTTAAGGCCTATTTCACACACAGGAGAATGTGCAGGAAACTAAACTAGGAAACACAGGGTCCCTTGCTCTTCCTTTCCTTCCCCTCGCTGCTTACTTTCGGTGGCTTAGTGATGCCTTCGCCTCAAGGGTGGCCCAGGGGTCACAGGGGGAAGAGGTGAGAAGATGCAAGCAGCTAAGTCTCCACTGCCGGAAGCAAGAAGGAAGCTTGACATTAAAAGCGTAGGTATAGCAGGTTTTTAAAAAGGATGTTTTTTATTGATTTTAGAGAGAGAGGAAGGGAAAGGAAGAGAGAGAGGCGAGAGAGGCATCAGATCCATTGGCTGCCTCCTGCACCTACAGGGTATCGAGACCAAAACCCGTGTAGGTGCCTTGACCAGGAATCGAACCAGCAACCTATTGGTGCACATGACACCCAACCACTGAGCCACACCGGCCAGGGCCAGATTTTGTGTTTTAAAGCTTTAGTGGGCCTCAGCCCCCCAGCCTACCTACAGAGCCCTGAGGAGCTGACTGTACTTAACGACCTCAGCACCATGAACAATTCTAAAGAATCCAAGTAATTATCCAAGAGAACATTGCCTGATGAGGAACCATTTCTCCCACGTGAACAGGGAAAACTGGAAGGTTTGGTTTGGAGATAACAGAGGAAATAAAAATGTTGAGTGCTAAGAAGTTAAAATAGAAAAAAACGTAGAGTAAGGAAGTCTAATTTATTAAGTTTTACAATGAATGCTGAGTTTTCTCATGATACTGCTTAGTATGTTCCTGATATGAGCTCAAGTTCTTGTGGTTTAAATTAAAGGCACAATGAAAGATAACCATATATTTATGTCAAATGTTAAGATTGGAAATAGGAGAAACCAAGATGGCGGCATAGGTAAACACCGGAAATTGCTGCCTCACACAACCACTTCAAAAATACAACTAAAAGACAAAACGGACATCATCCAGAACCACAGGAAGGCTGTCTCAGTGGAAATTCTACAACTAGAAGGAAAGAGAAAAGCACACTGAGACTCAGAGGAGGTGTGGTGTGGAAGTAAAGTGCAGAGGTACAGAGGCGCACGTGGAAAGGTCTGGAAACTGAGGACACGGTTGTCTTTTTCAATCGGGAGGGAGTCTCAAGCTCCCAACTGCTCTGAATTCCAGTTCCGGGCGAGTCTCTGGGGACCCAGACTCATACAGGAGAAACTGGACTGTCTGGCATCGGTCAGAACTCGAGGGCGGCTTTCTCTCAGAGGTACTTGCAGAGATTACTGGGACACTGAGAAGCGGGGCCTCTTAGGGTAGGACTGAGGAGCAGCCATAGCTGTTTGCTCCACCCTGTTGATCCCCAGAGACCCCGCCCCACCCAAGCTGTGCACAGAGGCTTTTGCATATGAAAGGCCTGGCCCTTTGCAATCTGAAAATTACCTAACAAACTACAGCTGGGTCAGAAAAACCCAGAACTTCCAAAAGAAGGCCCAAGGCCCCACAACAGCTTGCATTGCTTCACAGCTGGGCCTCATCTGGGCACCTCCAAACCCCAAACAAAGAAGAGGAATCTGCAGATCTCTCCATAGCTCCTGCTGGGTAGCCTCAGGCAGAGGCTGAATTAGCACCTCCTTAGAGATCCAAGAGCCACTGTACCCAGTGGTCAGAGTAGGACCATCCAGATTACAACTCCTCAGATCCATAAGGGACACACTCAGGGGGCAGACTCAGTGAACACCAAAGCCCCACTGAAGCAAGTCTTGCCCCAGAAGGGTGTCTCCAGCAGAGAAGTTCTCCCACTGCAGACACAGCTGATTCTCACAGCCAATTGGCCTGGAGGTCAATTCCTCCTAGTGATAACTTCAACAATCAAGACTTAACTACAACAAGACTGTGCACACAGCCCACAAAGGGGTGCACCAAGAGTGTCCACCTCAGGTAATTGGAGAGGCTGAGCCACTGGGCCCTATAGGACACCTAACACAGAAAACCACTCTATCAACACAGGGAAGCATAAAAAATGCGGAGACAAAGAAACAGGTCACAAATGACAGAAATGGAGGAAAGCAAACTACTGGATATAGAGTTCAAAACCACACTTTTAAGGTTTTTCAAGAATTCTCTGGAAACCACCAATAAACTTAATGAGACCCTCAAGAAGTCTAGTGAGACCCTTGAGGTTATGAAAAAGGACCAACTAGAAATTAAGCATACACTGACTGAAATAAGAAATATTATACAGAGTTCCAACAGCAGACTAGAGGATTGCAGGAATCAAGTCAAAGATTTGAAATACGAAGAAGCAAAAAACACCCAACCGGAAAAACAAAAAGAAAAAAGAATCCAAAAATATGAAGATAGTGTAAGGAGCCTCTGGGACAACTTCAAATGTACCAACATCCGAATTATGGGGGTGCCAGAAGAAGAGAGAGAGCAAGATATTGAAAACCTATTTGGAGAAATAATGACAGAAAACTTTCCCCACCTGGTGAAAGAAATAGACTTACAAGTCCAGGAAGTGCAGAGAACCCCAAACAAAAGGAATCCAAAGAGGACCACACCAAGACACATCATAATTAAAATGCCAAGAGCAAAAGACAAAGAGAGAATCTTAAAAGCAGCAAGAGAAAGACAGTCAGTTACCTACAAGGGAGTACCCATACGACTGT
>JAWPEG010064501.1:210964204-211004984 GCA_035771395.1 Myotis vivesi | reverse complement strand
GAGCTACGGGGGGAAAAAAGAGGAACAACTGTAATAATCTGAACAATAAAGATTTAATTTAAAAAAAATTGGAAATAGTGATGTCCAATAATAAGCAATATTTTAAATTATTAGTTAATATTATTTAGTATTTCTTCAAGCAATAGCAATGAAAAGGTAAGACTAAGTTACAGAAACTTTTGGACAGTGACTAGCAAAATATCCAATAAAGGATACAGGTACTGGTTTTTCAGTAAAGCATGTGTTGTCTACATAACTAGGCTATGGAATGCTCTACTAGCTGCATGTTCTGTGAAACCTGTCTTTTATAGTTAGTGTGAACCATTTACCCTCCATCATAACCTATCAGAGAAACATGCATGGGCCTCAGCTTACAGCTTAATAACACCTCTGATCCCTGGCCGGTGTGCCTCAGGGGTGGAGCGTCGACCCAGGAACCAGGAGGTCACAGTTCGATTCCCGGTCAGGGCACATGCCTGGGTTGAGGGCTCGATCCCCAGTGTGGGGCATGCAAGATGGATGAGTCTCTCTCACTGTTCATGTTTCTAACTCTTTCCCCCTCCCTTCCTCTCTCTCTAAAAATCAATAAAAACATATTAAAAGAAAAGATATATTTAAAAAATCATGTTGATAGAAAATCCTTCTAAACCTATTTTAATCAACTCCATCTAGAAGTTATTTATGTAACTATGTTTACATTTCTCTCCTGGAATTCCGGAAGGGATATAAGTAACATAAAGTAGGTAGAATATAAAGTAAGTACGCATACCACGCAAACTTCCAGTGGTTAAAAGTGCTCGCGCTTTGTCAGCTAAATCACTATTTAGAGTGTTTCCCAGGAGCAAAACGTCAATGGCCTCTTGCTTGGAGCTGTCAAAGAAGTTATTCTGAATCGTTCTAGTGACAGAGCGAGCACCATCTTTTAGCTTCCCAGCCTGTTGGGGAGAAAGGAGCAAGGACTCTCATTCTAATCGTGCCATTCCACGCAGCAGGTATTCTGAAACGTAAGGGTGACATAATTGTACTGCAATAAAGGACCTAATCATTCTATTTTGAATAGCGAATCATCACATTAAAATGCTCAGGATGCCACTGTTTCTCTTCCTCTTTGGACCACAGCTCTGCCCAGAGATGGAAGCTCAGTGCCACCACGTGAGGACACCTGGGGCGCCGATCGTCCAGCACTGTTTACGGGGAGAGTGAATTGAGTACACTCCAACAGGAAATCACTTCTACATCATCACTGCGACTGGAGGTGGGGCGGGGAGAAGCAGGGGGAGAGAGGAGGATACACTGACTCATAAGCTCTTATGAAAGCTGCAAAGGGCTTTGATAGTAGAAAATAAAATTGAAACTATTCCCTAGTAACTTCCTTAGTTACAGCTATAACTGAACAGAAGCATGAAGGCCTAGTCTAAAAAGAAATTTACTAATATAGATTACATATAAACTACCATCTACATTTTAGGCCATTGTATTACCTGTGTATATGTAAACTAACAAAAATAATAAACTTGGACTAATTCCTACAGGGAGAGAGTTTATATAATGTTCAATGAGCATATACTTACTTAGGTATGTAAGTTACCATAAAGACTTATTTTGATCTTACAGATTTTGATAATTGCTTTAATAAAAACAAAACTTTTGCCTTTTAGGAAAATAGTTTACAACATATTATTTTTATTCCTTAAAAAACTAACAGTAATTGAGGCTTAAAATGTTATTCCCTCCCATATAATTTCATACATAAAGGACATTATTTGAAAAGACACTCACCATTCACATTATCAGGCAATTAATCAAAACGAACCCAGAGAAAGAAAAAGAAAGAACAGTGCAGATGTTAGATTTTAGTTCAATGCAGAAGAGTAATTAACATATAAAATTTCGTATCTATCAGGTTAGAGTAAAAGACCACTGACAACATATGTAACCTCTGTCCGTATATTGTCGCAGTCATTGCAGAAACAAAAAGGCAAGAGAACATTGAAGAGGATTTTAAGCAACAGTCGTAGAGCATCAGGTTGTAACAGCAAGAATCATGTTCTTTACGTAAACTGAATAAAGGACAGTTTAACCATTTTAGGCTTTGAAAAACAGGATCACTTAGAAGACAATACTGAAACGTCAGTATGTGTGCTCCTATGATGTGAACAGAAGGCACTGGCAGGCAGGGCCCTCTGGCCACATGGCGGCTGTGACGCGGGAGGGAGGCCGCCGTGGGAGAGAAAGCACTCGGGGACGGTGAGTGTCTTACAGAAGGTCACTGGCCACGCTGAAGGAAGAGGCTGAGTGGGAAGCAGTGGTGACTGTCCTGCTTCTATTCTGAAGCAATCTGAGGAACTGCAGAGATTTAAAATTCACCTGGGGCCACAAGCCTTAAAATGTCCGTATTGTATATAAGATAATGAAAAATATCTCAAGCATGTTTCCAAAGTCCCTCAATATGGGCCCAATATTAGAGTGGAAAATAGTCTGCAGGTCATGCCAGCAATAAAATGCAACAATGAGGCCCAGAATTATAATTAAGTCCATAGCTCACACTTCTTTTGCACATTTTCCTAAGTCTCATTGTCAAGGTAAAGTAAGTAAAGCATAAAAACATAACCATGAAGCCCTAATAATGCTGGGCTCACAGTTAGGTGTTGCAGAAACTGTCCACTGATTTATCTGTCCGTCCAGTGTTTGTAAATAGCGGGCACAGTGTTAAGTGCTGGGGACCCAAAGCCAAATATGATAGGACCCTTTATTACGAAGATCATGGTTAAAAACATCCTACTTATAATAAAAACTAGAGGCCCGGTGCACAAAATTCATGCACGGGGGGAGGGGGGTCCCCTCAGCCTGGCCTGCATCCTCTCGCAATCTGGGACCCCTCGGACATCCCTCTCGCAATCCGGGACTGTTGGCTCATAACCGCTCGCCTGCCTGCCTGCCTGCCTGCTTGATCGCCCCAACCACTCTGCCTTCCTGCCCGATCACCCCTAACTGCTCACCTGCCTGCCTGATCACCCCTAACTGCCTCTGCCCCCACCTCTGTGGCTTTGTCCAGAAGGACGGCCGGAAGGTTGTTCAGCTGTCTGGTCTAATTAGCATATTACGCTTTTATTATTACAGATAACAGTATAAAAAGTAAAACAAATATGCAAGGGAAGAGTCATTTTTTAAAAATGTAAGCATGTTACATACAGGCCTCAGGGATTCTCACTAAATGACTACATATGTCTGTCATACAGCCCCTCCGCCAACCTGGGGAACAAACCTGCTCGCTCGATCAGGGCCCCGAGAGGAGGAGTGAAAGGGTAGCAGAGGCATGATAAGGCAGAATTCTAAAGAGGGAACTTGAAAACCCTCTGAATTAATAAAGAGGCACTGAAAAGCCTTACCAAGAGGGAAGGAGGACCTTGTCTAATTCAACAGAGCCACTCACCTTGGCCTTTCCTTCCAGAGCCCCGGTCCCGGCATAGATCTTACTGATGGAGTCACCGTTCACCGACCACATGGAGCGGAAAACCTCCTGAAAGCGAGTCACCAACTGGGGCTTCTCAGCCAAGCCAAGGGCTTCCAGCTGTTTCGCCAGCATCTGAAACAGCCAGGAGTGACTTTTGTAAGTGTGTTAACACGCTAATTGTGATGTGACTTTTTAAGAGCTACCAGGAGTAAACAGAAAGTTTGCAGCGATAGGACTCTGTAGGACTGGATTCTAAAAACTAACAGTTTTCTAGGCTGTGTTGTTTCCCACCGTTTCTATTTTTAAAGTAAATACCACATCAATGAAACTTACAAGCAACTGAATATTCCCTTGTAGTAAGAAGAACGTCTCTCTGGCTAAATGATAAAATTGTATTAAAGTATCCCTATAAATCATACTGCTTTACCTCGTTCATCTAAAAGAACTAATTATTCAACAGCATGGAGCAGAGCAGAAAAAATATTTACCTAGTTTATCTAAATGTATATAGAATAACTAAGTTCCTTTAGTTTTTAGATTTAGTTCTGAAGTTTGGGTAATAAGGTCCGGAGATTATGAGGAAAAAAGAGCTGCTCTTGAACTGTCACAAACCAACACTAACATCGGTGCTGTGCGCCCAGGGTCTGGAGGAACGCAGCGGGCCAGGGTCTCTGGCCACCACATCCCCTCATCACAGGGCACAGTAAGTGTGCAGAAAGCCACTGCTCTTTACTCAGGATGAACTGTGCCTCGAAACCCGGCAGAGTCAAAGCGATGCACAACCCTTCCCTGGCCCTTTTCTCTCACTTGGAGTCCAGTCATAATGTATGCCTGGAATTCACTGAGCTCCGTCCTCTTTGGATTTTCTTTTACCTTATCTGTAAGGATGGGTACTACCCATAAACCTCAAGGGATCAAAAACTAAAATCCTATGAAAAACCCTAACCCGGGGTTGACTGCCAGGGCTGGTACCAGCGCCGTTCCTCGCTGGCAGAGAAGGAAGCAGACCAAGCCAGGGCCGCCTTCATCATTCCGACCGCTCTGTCTTTAAGGAGGTGGGCCAACTGGTCTTCACTGCTAGGCTGGCTTTGCCTGCTTCACTAGTAAGTTTGGTAACCACTTAACCAGTTTCTCACACCTGACTATCAACAGTGGATAACCAGCCGAGTCAGATTCTGAAAAGTGAAACCTGTTGCACTTTTAATAAATCTTTAAAGTGCCTCAGTCAACTCGCTCTCAGAATCCACATCAATGCATCCAACCAGCTAAAAACAGAGCTAGCAGCACCGAGCCACACAATACACTACATCCAGAAGGCCAAATGCCCGCTTTCACTTTTCTTGTCTGACATATTTTCTAAGTACATTATAATGATAAATCTCAAAGACAGATTTCAGAAAGGGCAAACAGTAAAACTGATTTAGTTACTTGAGAAATGTCTCAAAAGACATTTCTGTAGCAGAGAATTCTACACACTGTGGTTTCATTTTTGAGACAGAAAGAACCGCAGCTCCGGCAACTAATCCACCACCATTCCGGCCCTGGTCAGACCATGCACGGAGGAATAGGAACGCAGGACTTCCTGTCCTGTTTCCACAGCCGCTGAGAACTGCTCAGTCCCTGCGGAAGGAGTAAGTGAAGACCCGCCAGAGCCGCGCCCCTCACCGCAGGACGGAGGACTTTGCGGGCACGGCGGCTGTGTGTCCGGCACTGACACTGCGTCTGTATTTGACTGGCCCCGATGGTTACGAGGCAGAGAATAAAGGGTCTTCACACAAAGACCCTTCGAGAAGCTGATCTCATTCACTTCCATTCTTGCTAACACAGTCCAGTCCTTCAGAGCCACTGACTGGACGCCATGCAGGCTGCACTGGGTACAGACCGTCCAAACGCACTCTACAGGCTGTGCATGGTCACAGAGCCTCTCCATCCAGGAAACCTTTCAAGGACCACACAGAGAACAAGGACAGTACAGATATATACGTCTTTCTTCTTCTTCTTCCAAAGGAGGCAAAAGAGGCCGTTACTGGACTAGGAGAAGCAGCAGCGCTGGGTTTATAGGGAAAGTTAAGGAGTAACGGAGGGAAACACAGCTATACGTGGAGTAGAGCAGGTAAAGGGAACTAAAAAGACGAGGGATGTTGGGGGGAAAAAAGAGGAGAAGGGAAATGCCTTTACTGAACCTAACTGCTCTGGGGGCAGTCATGAGCGCGACTTAGAGGCGCCGCACGGTCACGCACAGGACGGCCACACACGCACGCTGGCCCCTTACCTGCAGGCCCAGGAAGGCCTGCACGCTGTTTGTCCTGTCCAGGCAGTCCAAGCAGTTGGTCCGGACGGTCCCACTCTGGCACCTGCAACGAAGTCACTCAAATTAAAGAGCTTGTTTGAGAAAAAAACAACAGAACTCAAACAAACTGGGAAAAATTAAGGTGATTAAAAGGTAGCATCCACTTTCTCCCCCCGATTTTTTATCATTACAATTTTCAAACATAGAAGAAAGGTGAAGGAATTCTACAGTGAATATCTGTCTACTCACCAGGTCCTACAACTATTACCACTTTGCCACCTGTTCTTTATCGCATACCTACCTGTTCCTCCACGCCCACTTATTCTTAACTAGCCCAGCAGTGAAGAATACATTCAGACTTACAACACCATAGTTCTCTGCACATAAAAGATTTCAAACATTTAAGGAATAAATTTTGAAAATCTAAGATTGTAGGGTGTGGCTATAGGGTTAAGCCTCGGACTGACCTGCTGGCAAAGCCACAAACAAGTCCCAGCTTAGAGGGCACAGCCCTCTCAGCATAATTAGGCTTGACCTTATGACGCTCCCAGAACCTTCCTAGGCAGCTAATGGGCTGTGGGAGGTACAGCACGTGCTGCCAAAACAAGTGAGACTCACAAGAACCTTGTAACTATGGTGACCACTGCCTTGTTTACCTCTGGCTATAGAATAAAGGCTCAGCTTGCCTCTGGGTCTCTCTCTGTGGCCTCAGCCAGGCTCAGGAAGATCCACCTAGACCCAGCTTATTCTCTTTGTCTTTTCTTCATCCTTTCGCTGCCCTCACTCAGGCTCGCCAAACCCTTGGCTGAGCTGGCCTGGCACATAAGATCTCTTATCTCTACTGACTGTCCTATGAAGTTTCTATAGCATTAACATATAGTAAATACAGTACACTGAAAAAATGTGAGCTTTGTTTACTAAGTTTACCTCAACCTATATTCTTAATTTCAATCTTTCAATACTTACTTTTCTCCTCTACTTCATATGCAAAAGCTAACACTAAATTACACTAAAGCAGACAATACGCAACGTCTTTTACTTCCATTTGCATTTAGTTGTCTTTACGAGGCAAAAATATTAAAACATCATTTTAAGAGAGAAGTGGAACAGCCTCTCAGTACCAGGCTGGGGTCGGGAGCCTGAAGGATTCTAGCTCTCACACACCCTGGTCACGTGACGAGGGGCAGGCTACGCCAGTGCCTCCATCTCCTCCCTGGCAAAAAGGGATAGGATAGGGCCTCGCCGCTGTGGCTGATACGTGGAAAACCCAAGGGCACCGCCTGGCCACAGTATGTACCCAGTAAAGTAAGCTATTGTTATTACCGGCTGAATTCTGAAGAAAAACAAACCTAAAATCAAGTATAGTCATTATAAACTCTGATTTTAAAAAAGACATTTAAGGGTGTAACGTTAAGAGTCATTTTTAAATTATAGCAAAGTTCCAATTTACAGGAAAGAGAAACGGAGCAGGCGAACCTTCGAACGTCACTTCCGTCGAAATGAAAAAAGCCGTAATCGAGGAACCTCTGGACCTGAGGCCTGAGGACGCTGTGCAGCTTCTCGGCCTTGCCCCCCTTCACCAGCTGGTGGTAGTCGAAGCTCACCATCTGCACGTCGGCCGCATGCTCCGAAGCCTTCAGGTGGCTCTGGGAGGGAAAGGCAGGCTTCACCCAGGGCGAGCGCACGAGGCCCCCCATGTACCTGTGACGGGAACCTGACCCTGAGAAGCAACACTGACGCGCAAGGCTTTCGTCCACGCAGCAGCCAGTACCTGATGCCATGTTTCTCCTGACCCTCCAGCCGGCCCCGAGCGGCACGGTGATGGGCGACCAGAGAACTTAAGTAACATTCTCATCCGGTTTAGAAAATGAAAAGCTATTTCCACCCACTCGCATTTCATGTTTATAATCCAAATTTAATAACTGTTTATATCTACCATAAATCTCAAAATAAAGTGGCTCTTGTTTTAAGACAAAGACTATAAAACATAAAATTCTTTTTTATATCTTTGTTCAATACATGCAAATGCTTTGAAAGTTTACCATAAAAAGTTATTCTCTAATGTATAATCTGTTTATTAATAATATTTATTTCACAAAGTTAAAAAAAAATAGCTGAATAATTCTGGAGCTCATTAGATTGAAGTTAAGGAAATGTTTCTAACCATTCTGTTTAAGCTTATAATTCTATATAACATCATAGTTTATATTAATTACTAAACTGGTGTTTATGAAGAATGTTTTCTTTAGAAGGCTTATCTTTTACTTGAAATTCTCACATTCCTCTCATCAACACATGAAGGTGTGCTCCTGCTGTACATCAAGGCATTCATCACCACCTCAAGGGCTAACAGTGACTGGTTTCCAGCAGTGGGCAAGCGATTGCAGGTGGAGGAGCAACCAAGAGAGGAGCACACCAGGGGGAGGAGCACACCAGAGGGAGGAGCACACCAGGGGGAGGAGGACACCAGGGGGAGGAGCACACGAGGGGGAGGAGCACACGAGGGGGAGGAGCACACGAGGGGGAGGAGGACACGAGGGGGAGGAGGACACCAGGGGGAGGAGCACAGAGCACACCAGGAGAGGGAGGAGCACACCAGGGGGAGGAGCACAGAGCACACCAGGAGAGGAAAACATCACGGGGAAGAGCACACCGCCAGAGGGACACTCGGGGGAGGATCTTCTGCTTCTCCACCACAGCAACAAGCCCACTTCGGGAAAGTGTCGACTGCCTTGACGACTTCCCACAACCCCAGGCTCGCAACCTCACCCTCAAGCGTTTCCTAACAGCCGAAGGGCTAACGTCCCACGAGCACCACCCTTCCTCCAGGCAGCCGCTTCCTTCCTGGCAGATCCCAGGACTCGACTGCATGGTCACAGCCTCCTTACCTGGAAGGCCTTACTGAGCATATGTTCACCTTCCTTAGATCCAAGCAGATTTATTACTATTTGTTTGCCATACAGACTCTTAAGTGTTCTAAAATGCCTGTTAAACAAAGAAAATAAGCACATGTCAAGTGATAAGGTGACATTTTTTTTCAATAAATAAGAATCCATTATTAATCAGAACTTACATGGTTCTGTTTAAATTCAAAACTGGCAAAATTGAATACAGATTCATTCCACGTGGTCTCAGGAACGGATGGGAACTCAGTCAGTGTCCTCTCTGACTGCAGGTGCCGAGCTCCACCTGTGCGGAGCTGCGGATCCCCCGGTCCCTCTCCCCCGGGAGCCTGGTGCTGGCCCAGCGCAGAACACACGCTGGGCGGGCAGAGGGCGCAGGGCTGCCCTCCCACCCGAGGACATCACAGCCTCCGTGAGCATTTGACCCACTGCAACCAAAACCTCATTCACATGTGACCAACACACTAAAAGTGGCAATGCTGTCACAGTCACTTAAATCCTTTGCTTTGCGCTACGTGCTTGAAACCCAGTGTATACTTCACACTCCAGCACATCTCCATGCGGGCCAGCCGTGTACCCAGCAGCGACATGGGGCTGCGGGCTGCGGTGCTGGGCGGCCGCCCACAGGCAGTCTGAAGGCTGAGACCAGGGCTGCCACTGCTAGAGGTCGTAACACTGTCTCCCTTTAAGTCAGGATCAGGAGACATTTTACTCGGAGCCAAATGGATCCGTAAATATAGTGACCACAGGTCTCTGCTTAATAGCTTCAAAACCGAGAGCACCTGTACACAGAACCAGCCCTACCTGTCAAAGGCGGGCGCATTGGCTTCAAAGCCCCTGGACATCCGGACACGGTGCGAGCCCACCTGGGACAAGAAAGATGTGGTCACACCAACAGCCAACATGAGACCACAGACAAACCACCGCCATGCGCGGTCATGCATTCGCTGAGCACAGAGCCGTGCGCCAGGTCAATGACCACTCACCGCAGTCTCTTAAAAAGACAAGTTCTAAAAAAAAAAAAAAAGGCAAGTTCTAGGAGTTTCTCCTCCCTTTTATTTTTTAAAATGCAACCTCGTAACAAAAGAGCTAGAAGACAGACCATTATGAAACACTTGTAAACTAAGAGAAAATTTTAGTTGTGAAAGATACGTGTAAGCAGCGACCCCTTACACAGTGCCAACCGCGTGTGCCAGGCACCGGCCTGCGCACCTCCCATTCCGTCTGCAGCAGCTGCACTGCCACTGCCATTCCCTTCACCGACCCCCGCCCAGGCCCAGGGCAGCAGCGGGAGAGGGAAGATTATTCAGAGCTTTGTTTTCAGCGACGCATTTTCCTGCCCTCAGAGGCTAAGTTGTTATGTACTAAGCTACTGAGAGAGCAAATACGGAAACCCTAAAAATCAATGTACTGTGAAAACATCCAGATTTTATCAAACACAGCAGCTGAATTTCTACGGATGTTGAAAAAACATTACAGGGAAAACATATCTGATACAATTCCAGGAACTCTGCACTCTGATCCTTGTTTAGGAATCTAGCTGATATTAGATTGAATAATAGAACTCTCCAATGAACCAACAAACGATCCTGGAAACTTAAAACATATGGAAACTTTCAAGAGAAAAAACCAACAATGTCGAACACCTACCTGCAAGCCTGGCTGCTCCCAGAACAACGGAACCGAGCCCCGGATTTGGATGAAGGAAGAAACGGAGTCATCTAAGTACACAACCTGTAGAGAGAAGCACAGATAAAATAGTTCTGTAGGCACGGCTGCCACCTCTACGTCAGGAGACAAATTTACTAATATTGGTTGCACAGGTTGTATCTTATGACCCACCTCTCATACACAAATTGTCCTAACAAAATATCTCCTATATATACAGGGTGGGGCTAAAGTAGGTTTATAATTGTTTGTGTGGAAAATACGATAATTAATAAATAATAATAATACAAGGTTAAATTCTGTTTTGTGTATACTCCTAACTATAAGGCACTTTTGCCCCAACCTGTATTAACCAGATAAATATCCTATATAATAAAAGGCTAATATGCAAATTGTCCCCTTGACTGGGAGTTCGACCAGTGGGGCGGGGCCAGCTGGCCAACCACCCGTGGCCCCTCCCTCCGGCTGACCGGCCCAATTGGCCCCCAATGGGGCAGGCCAGCCAGACCCCACCCGTGCACAAATTCATGCACCAGGCCTCTAGTTAGAAATATAAGCATAGGAATCACAACTTTTAAAAAGGAATTCCTGTTAAACAGTACATATCTTTCTATTTTTTATACACATACCTTTCTATTTTCACATACTTTTTTCTTTAGTTTTTCATATTTTTAAAAAATTAATCTGAAGATGTGAGCTGGGCTTGAGATGTGAACTAAATTTGCAATTATATAGTTTCACAGCAAAAAATATCATAATTTTTAAGTTTGGATGGTTCAAATATCTACAGATGAGAGTTGAGATTGACTTCATTTTACAGAAAAACACTTTTCCCAAGTTGTCTAGCTCTGTCAACAAAGATTTTAAATTCAACACCAAAGTGTAGGCCCTGGCGGGCCATGCTGAGCAGTGAAACGCCTGCTCCTATTTGGAGAGCATCCCCACCCTCCTGCTACCCTACTGCTTCCTGTGCGTCCACCGCCCACAGGAAGGGAGCAATAAAACCCTGGTACCTGCTCCGTTTCTACAAAATTGGCGACGTGGCCATCGTCGTTGGTGCCGCGGACATTGAACCTGGTCCCGGCGCGCTCGCAGCTCAGCCTGGAGATGAGGCAGGCCTTGGCCTGCTTGTGGGCCGCGTAGATGGTCCTGACCTCGACGCCCCCGCACATGAGGCGCAGCAGCCAGTCGTCGCAGCTCACGCCGTAGTGCTGGAGGTGCAGGTGCAAAGACTGGTTCCTGGGGAGAGGCAGGGCCGCCTCAGTCCCGGAGCACAGGCAGCACAGCACCGGCTCCTCCGGGACCCGCCGTTAAACCAAAAGCACTGGGAGTCTGTCGGCTCCTGTACGTTTCCCACGCTAGGCCTCTGGAGGCTGGGCGTGAAACGAGATCCCGGGCAGGTGACCTGTGCCCAGCGCAACGCCTTTCTTCATCTTTTCCGGGACTTGTGTCTCGTCCATCAGGGAGGCGCAGGGTTGGCACAAGCAGCAGAATCTGTCCCTCGCCTGCGCCCTCCCGCCCTCCCACACCATCTCCTCCTCTGCTCCTTCCCACTTACTCACAGCACTGAACTTGATCTGCCTCCCATTCCTGCTGAGTCAAATAAAATTAAAATGATACAGGAATGTTGGCTTAGAAGGGCAATCCTGCCAGACAAGATCTCAAAACTAAGAACAATAAAATGAGTAACACAATCCTATTACAATGAATTCATTCCTAATTTTAAACTATAGATCTTAAAGATATTTCTGAAATGAGAGGTCAGTCGAGATCAGGGAGAGCAAATAGGTTTCATGACAAGGTCTATGAAGTGACAGTGGGCGTTGGCCTTGCCCGCTGAGGATTCTGGGGCAGAAGGTGTGCGGCTGCACGCCCACCCGCCGTCTGGGAGGACACGCTGGCCCAGTGGCCGCCTCCGGACTCACCAGAAGAACCTGTTGTCGGTCGTGTGCTCCTGCACGCGGCGGTGGGCGTTAAGGCTCAGGTCCAAGCTGACCCCCGAGGCCGACCACGCGAAATAGAAGTTCCCCGAGTTCAGCACCTTGCGTACTTCGGAAATGCGATCCTCATCGGAGGAGTCGGCTCGCAGGGATATAAACTCCGTGGAAGTCACTCGGAACACTTCAGATTCTTGAATTTTCCCCACAGACATGCACCCGGTGACGAGGACCAGATAATGTAACGTGGTGTCACCTGCGGAGAGCAGACTGCAGTGACTCGAAGGCTTTGAGAGAGAGTGTCAATCATCCCAGACTCCACATGTGAGCTGCCCGCGTGGTGACGTCTTTCAACCCTGATCAATCTAATCTGGGATGATGTCGGCTGATGGAAGGCTCGCCGCCTGCTCAGGTTAATTATGTTGATGATAAACTTACCCAGATTGAGGCGTAAAACACCTAGGAGTCCATATGCATCCAGCACTTTGGAGTATGTACTCTTGATTGCCTCCTTTTCTGCAGAAGCTACAAAAGAAAAAAGTTTTAGGATCAGAAATAAGACCTGATACATCAGGTTTTATTTACCTATAAAGTCAGAGTTTCAACCAAAAATTTCTAAATCTAAATCTGATATTCTTAACAAAGGTGTTGCAAAAAATACTTTCTCCGACTTGTAGCCTAAATGTTCTTCCCAAAGAGTGAGCCCAGGCTCCAGCACTACCTACTGACCCATCCCTCCCACCGACCTGTGTAACAAGACCCATCTCTCCCACCGACCTGTGTAACAAGACCTTTAGCAATGTTCGTTTGGGGGCTGTTTAGATTTTTCTTCCCCCCCGCTGACGGGTTTGACTGCTGTACTACTAGAACCACCGCTCTGATGCCCCCTACAGGGTAACACAGTCCTTAACAAGAGAGCTCTTTGAATTGGCCCAGGCACCCTTCCTGTTTCATTTCTCATCACCCCCACTCCTCGCATCCCCTGCTCTCACACACACTCTCACCAGTGCCGTCTCACTCGCCCTTTCACAGTCTGCACCTCCGCACAGCACAGCCGTTTGGCCTCCTGCCTGCGGGGCTCTCCCCACCTCTGCCTCCTGGCAAATTCCCTTCACCTGACAGATATGAGGCAGAAGGTCACTTTCTGGAAGCCTTTCTGCACCCCCAGCACAGCTCGGTCAGAGCTCGGTCCTCGTGTTACCGACACTGTATCTGTCCTCACTTCCTTCCCTTCGCCAGGCTGCCCGAGGCAGCAGCCCTGTCCTCATCCGTCCTTCCATCCCCACACGGAGACTAGGGTTTCACACTCAGGGGACTGAGCACCGTTTACAGAATGAAATTAACCACCACACAGCTTTGCATGGGAACAGGAAATCTTCCGTCTGGCCTTTGTCTTGTTTCTTCCACAATAAAATTGATGTTATCTTGCTAATGAACATACCCCACAGAATAATTTCTATACGGCAGGCTATTTGATTGATATACTAAGAAAAAAAACAACAACAAAAACACCCTCTGGAACTTTAAAGGAAAAATCTTCCTAGTTCTTAGCAAATACATTGATTAAAAATTTGACAGAGAACCAAAGAAAAGTAACCCACAGCTAGAATCTCAAAGGATAATTAATTACAAACAACACCTTCTCACACCTACACACGCAGAAAGGCACGAACCCTCGCTCCCTCCGCCTCCCTCCAAGTCCTTTCCTTCCTCTCCCTCCCGCCACCACCCCAGCCAAGGATGTGCTTCGATAATAAACTTTGATAATACCGTGTCAGCCCCGCCCTGGGCATTCTTCTTAACGAGGAAGAAAGATTCCTTTGTTTTATGAAACTCCATGAAATACGCAGAAATATATGGTGTAAGAGGGAGAGACCTAATCGAATTATTGTCCCATTTCTCAGCAATTTAGTTCTGGAAAATAAGGTGAGCGTCTCCCACTGGGAGATGAGTTAGGATAAGAAAGCCAGGCCCCTTTAAGACACCTTGCAAACGGGTGAATGGCTGAGGGCGCATCCCCCCTGCCCCTCCTCTCCCACAGAGTCCCGGGCAGCCCCTCTCCCCGCTCCTCCTCGGTCCGCGTTCTTTCCATCGGGAATACCCGTCAGTCATCGTTCGCGTCCCCCCTCCAATACCTAACGCAGGCGCCACTTCCTTCCCGACCCTCTCCCTGAGCCCTCTGGCTGCAGGTCAGCCGGTCTCTGTATCACACACACCGCACAGCACACACTGCGTCCTGAGAGCAACAGGAGCCCGGTCTCCTTTCTCTGCATCTCAGCCCAACACCAGCCCCACACGGAGACGCCGGCCGTGCGGCTGCCGAGTGTGCATCTGCTAGACCAAGACGAATCAAGAGGCTCAGCACCAGAGGAACTGTTTTGTTTAAAATAATACATAAAAAGAGGTACTTTTTTTATCCTCACCCAAAGATATTTTTCCTTTTTTTTTTTTAAGAGAGAGAGAAGGGCGGGGGGTGGGGAGGAGAAACATCGATGCGAGAGACACATCGGCTGGTTGCCTCCCACACGTGCCCTGACTGGGGCCGGGGGTCTAACCTACAACCCAGTCCGTGCCCCGACAGGGAATGGGACCCATGACCCTTAGGTTCTCAGACCGACGCCCTAACCACTGGGCACACCGGCCAGGGCAGAAGAGAAACACTTTCCCCTGGCACGGACAGTACCTGAATGCTCTCTTATTGAAATTTAACAATTCCTCACGGGACGTCTGGAAATGCAAAGGCCGGGTGTCTGAGGTGGACGTGAGGGTAGGCGTGGGGAGACAGGCATTGTTCAATGACTTCCAACCAGGTTTAAACCGGGGGCTTGTCACCTGCTAAGGTGTGTGGGGTGCTCGGCAGAGCCAAGGGCAAGGATAATGGAACGGGGTCTGGGCGTGGGGACAGGAAGCTCAGGTCCCTCTCCTGCCACAATGAGCTTCTGCTCACCACTGTCAACACTCTGCTGAGGCCACGCCGCCCGGCTGGGGGACAGCCAGCCTCTCTCGGGCTGGCAGGGAAGGGACAGGGAGCTATGGGGGCAGCCTGCCTCTCTCGGGCTGGCAGGGAGGGAACTGGGAGCTATGGGGACAGCCAGCCTCTCTTGGGCTGGCAGGGAGGGGACAGGGAGCTATGGGGACAGCCTGCATCTCTCGGGCTGGCAGGGAGAGGAGAGGGAGCTATGGGAACAGCCAGCCTCTCGGGTTGGCAGGGAGGGGAGAGGGACCTAAAGAAAGTTAGCGAGAATAAGAGAACAGGATGACAGTGAGCGTGACCATCCTAGAACCATGCTTTGCCTGTGGCTGCACGCCCCGTGGTTTGTGGGCAAGGGATTTGCATGTGGGCAGCATCGGGGCAGGCAGACCCAGAGCCTCGAGGCAGAAAAGCCCAGCGATGAGGCGGCACAGCCGCTGGGTTCCAGATGAGACTGGAGGTTGGGTGATTCACCGGAGATCACAGAATCGGCCGCAGGAGAGCCGCTCTCCATCTCAGCACACACCAAGGGAAGAATGTTCTACAAGGTCAAGGTTTTCTCTGCATAATTAAATAATTAAAACTCCAGCTGGAAGACATTAAACCATCCAAAGTAATGTTCCACTTAAGCTACACATTTCAATCTTGCTAACAGGCCAAACCAAAACCACCTTTCACACATGCATGCAACAAGTATGCGCCGAATGCCTGCCAGGTCCCAGTGCCCATCCCTCTGTCAGGAAGACGGGCATCCACAGCCATCCACACGCAGGTGAGAAGTGTGGACGCGCTGGGACGGAGTCCCACAGACTGCACCAACCTCACTTACACTCTGCAGAAGTGGCCTCGCAGCTGCAGCCTGAAGAATGACCAGGCAGCGAGCAATGAAAAGTGGAGGCACCAGAGTTCCGGGCAGCGAACACACAGCTCCGGCCAGCAATCCCAGCCCTGAGCCCACCCATCGGCAAGGTGTGCGCTGGGCACCACCAGGCAGCACAGGATGTGCACCCGTGTCATCCCTGACAGGACAGACGCCGGAGAGCCATACACGGGCACCACACGCAGCAGAAGCGAACAAGCTACTGCCACAGGCTACCACACGGTGGTCTCCCCCGTGGGCCACTGAAAGAAAGCAGCAGACACGACAGAAGACAGAGTGAATGGCTCCATTTCTGTTCAGCTCAAAGCCAGATAAAGAAGTGGGACCAGGGACCACCTTTGCGGGTCAGGGGGAAGCCACTGGGAAGGGACAGAGGGACTCTCTGGAGAGCGAGCCACAATGTTCCACTTCTCCACCTGGGGGCGGCGCATGCGAGTGTCACTCATACTTCATCAAGCTCAACATTGACTCATGTACTTTTCTACATGTGGGAAGAAGTTTATGTTTAAAAGTAAAATGTTGAGCAGAGAGAACAGCATGTGTAAGACCCTGAGACCAGACAGCATTCGGCACATTTTGCACCAAAAGGTCAGTGTGGCTGCAACACAGAAACACCGGAGCACTGGATTCTAGGGTCAGTGTCAACCACTGAGGTATTAAGCGAGGGAATAATATGACCAACTCGTGTTTTTAGAGACCGGAGCGTGGGTGGGGGGGTGGGAGCAGGAGACGGGGTAAGAAGGCGAGCAGCATGGTTCATGAAAGGGGCCCCGGGGGCTGGCTGGGACAGAGCCGTACGGGGTGCGGGCAGCTAGGAGGCTGAGCGGTCTGGCCTGGGTGGAGTGAATGTGATGAGAGGACGCGTGCAGAATGACGCTTAGGGTGTTAGGGGATGGAGTGAATGTGATGAGAGGACGCGTGCAGAATGACGCTTAGGGTGTTAGGGGGTGGAGTGAAGGTGATGAGAGGACGCGTGCAGAATGACGCTTAGGGTGTTAGGGGTGGAGTGAAGGTGATGAGAGGACGCGTGCAGAATGACGCTTAGGGTGTAGGGGGTGGAGTGAAGGTGATGAGAGGACGCGTGCAGAATGACGCTTAGGGTGTTAGGGGTGGAGTGAAGGTGATGAGAGGACGCGTGCAGAATGACGCTTAGGGTGGTAGGGGGTGGAGTGAAGGTGATGAGAGGACGCGTGCAGAATGACGCTTAGGGTGTTAGGGGTGGAGTGCAGTCCATGAGGTAAGGAAGATGGGACGGAGAGCAGGTCGGGAGCGAGGAGCTGGCACGGCCCCAGGCCCAGCCCTTGCTGCCCTTCTCTCGGGAGCCGCGTCTGTTCGTGCCTGGAGGTTGCTTCATACACGGGGTTCGTTTCGTCCGCTGTGATTCATGGTGCGAAGGTAAATTCAGTTACTGTTACATCAGGGTTACAAGCGAACACCCTGTTATGGCCCTGGGCTGGTTATATTTTACAGGACAATTGAGAACATCTGCTAGACCTTAAATCACGTAATAAAAAGTCTCATGACGGGGTTTCACTGCTCGGTGAGAGAAACTGCCTTCGCCTTCTATTTCCTGAAGGCAAAGTTAGTGGCAAAAAGTGAAAGCACACGGGTAGCATAGCTGGCCCTACTCTCTGGCTAACCCTGCCACCCAGACAGAATGGGAGGGGGAGGGTGATTACTCTTTTAACCCCTAGAGTGCCGGGGAACGCGATCACGATCCTCCTGCAGTGTCCAGTTCTAAGTCTGCTTTTATTGGTGATGATGATATTGCTAAATATGTCAATTCTCAATTCTTGCTGTGAAGATGACGATTTTGTGGAAGATATTGAATATGTAACATCATTTACTTGCGATTCATAATTTTTTTCCTAAACTGCTGTAAAATCAGCAAAAATGCCTTGGCGATTTTAACATAGTTCCTAGGATACTGGTCGGCACTCAAAGGGTTAAGGGTTGATTAAGTAGACACGTACTATTTCTATTAAATATGAACATTACAAAAATAACTTACAAAACAAAAGTGAATTTTTGCAGCTCTATCATAAAGTGATACACAAGTCTACATTTCATCGTTTCTGTGCAGAAAAGTCAACTATACACAGTCACGTCTTCTCTCGGCTTGAGCATTTTTCTTACAAGAGACAGGACACTACAGCTCATCTAAAGGGCAACCGTGAAGACTGGCAGCACTTGGCAATTCAACAGAAAGAACAACGATGCACACTGCTTGTCACCACCCATGACATTCACACAAAATTCTAGAAGCCGACATTTAACTCGGCCACCGAAGAAACTCGGCCTTTAATGGCCCGCCCTAAATCGTGCGACGCCTCCCTCTACTGTATCACTATCCACGGCAAGGACACGCCTCCTCATCAGAACTCGCTGCCCTTCTCACGCCTAACTTCAGTCTTCCACTAGCACCCCTTTCTTTCCCCGTTCATCCCCACTCCCCAAATAACCACCACCCTCGCACAGCACAAACAATAATCACAGCAGAGAAAACCAACAGGAAGATTATGCCATTGGAGCCGCTATTTCATTTCTCCAAGCCTCAGTTTCCACATCTGTGATGTGGGGTAAAGCACAACCCACAGAATTACATGTCTAATGCCACATCTCCCCATGTATGCTGAGGTGCTCTGGGACACTTCAACAAACTCCCAGCAGAGCTACGGGGTATTTTATTTTATAATCCTCACCCAAGGATATATGTTGAGAGAGAGAGAGAGAGAGAGAGATCGATGAGAGAGAAACATTGATCAGTTGTCTCCCTTAAGTTCCCCAACTGGGGATTGAACCTGCCTTTTCACAAATGGGTACAATGCTCCAACCAACTGACCCACCCTGACGCCGAGGATATTTCTTTAGGGAGGAAGGGAGAGGGATAGAGAGGTAGAAACAATGACGACAGAGAAACATCCATCAGCTGCCTCCTGCACGCCCTCTACTGGCCAGTGGATATACTCAACACATGTTAGTTCAGAGTTTTCAACACTAGATTGCAGTGCAGTCCTTACTGACATCGTATCTTTCTGAGGCTGGGTTTGCTGGGATAAAAATCAATGCAGATCCTGATGAGCATCGACCTATGAACCTGGAGGTCATGGTCTCTCTCCTCATTGATGTTTCTAACTCTCTCTCCCTCTCCCTTCCTCTCTGAAAGCAATAAAAATATATTTTAAAAAAATCAATGTGAAACAGGAAATGAGGTGGCACTGTTCAATCTGATTCCAAGGTTTGAGAAGCTGTCCAACACTCTACAGCAGAGGTCCTCAAACTTTTTAATCAGGGGGCCAGTTCACTGTCCCTCAGACATTCCACACATGCGCACTGCGGGCCCGGGACGAGTCGGCTGCTAAGCAGGACCGGCAGCGGCGGCAAAAACACCCGGCGGGCAGGATAAATGTTTTCGGCGGGCCACAGTTTGAGGACCCCTGCTCTACAGCCACACACATCCTATATAATAAAAGCCTAATATGCTAAGTGTTCGGTCGGCTGTTCAACCAATCAAAGCGTAATATGCTAATGATATGCTAAGGCCACTCAACCGCTGGCTATGATGTGCACTGACCACCAGGGGACAGATGCTCTGACTGGTAGGTTAGCTTGCTGCTGGGATTTGGCCAATCGGGACTGAGCGAGATGGTCTGGACATGCCCTGGAGCCCTCCTGCAGTTCCTCCCGGGATGGCCAACCTCCTGCATCCCTCCCTGGCTCTGATCATGCACTGGTGGAGTCCCTCAGCCCGGTCTTTGCCCTCTCACAATCTGGAACCCTTGGGGGATGTCAGAGAGCCGGTTTCAGCCTGATGGCGGAATGACCGGTCGCTATGATGTGCAGTGACCACCAGGGGGCAGACGCTCAATGCAGGAGCTGCGCTCTGGTGGTCAGTGCACTTACACAGGGGGAGCACCACTTAGCCAGAAGCCGGGCTCACAGCTGGTGAGCACAGTGGCGGTGGCAAGAGCCTCTCCCGCCTCCGCGGCAGCTCTAGGGATATCTGACTGCCGGCTTAGGCTGTGGGGAACAGGCCTAAGTCATCAGTTGGACATCCCCCGAGGGCTCCCAAACTGCGAGAGGGCGCAGACCAGGCTGAGCACCCCCCCTGGAGTGCATGCATTTCGTGCACCTGGTCTCTAGTTTAACAATAAAGCAGGAAATGGGTTGGAAAAGAATGAGGTGGCTTGTGAATTTAATGACTGCGTGTGCCTCACTGGCTACTTGCCCTTCCCTGTGATGGCCTTTGTATGTCTACAATTGTAGAAAGAAGAGGAAAACTGAACCCTACAGAAAACTAATAGATGTCTCTTCTTCATGCAGTTTTATGACTTGCTGACATCACACCTGTGCCTACCAGGGCCAAACACAGCACACTACTTACAGAGGACCCATGCGTTTCACTAACCACTGCTCCACACACATCAAACTTCCTGTTTTAATGAGTAATGCTAAAAATGGGTACAGTATACAAACACATATTGACTTTTCTAAGGATAAGAATCTCCAGAAGGGGTTTTAAATAAATAAATGCAATGAAATAAATAATGAAATTATTTTCCATTTAAAGAAAAGTAACTTTAGAACAAATTAATAGTATTTATTCATAGAAACATAAATAACATTCCTCATTTTCTTTTTAATTTAAATTCTTTACATTCCGGAGGGGGGGGGTTTAAAAAAGAAAAAAAAAATTCTTTACATTCCTCATTTTCAATTAGCATTTCAGAAAGACTTTAAGGATGTGGTTATAGTTATTTCCATTAGTATTTTTCTAAACAAGACCAAACAATATAGATGTCTTTTATATCAGCAGCTCAGTCAAACAGTAATTCTTTAAAAGAGAGAAAATAAGTTTTATAGAAAAAGGTATCTTTTTTTTTTTTAAAGGATCCTATTCTCAGAATTCTGGGCGGGTCCTGCTCTCAGTTTCCTAGGTGATTTTATATATCTATACATCTATCTATATCTATAGAAAGATACACACACACATATTTATTTATTATTGATTTCAGAGAGGGAGAGAGAGATAGAAATATCAATGATGAGAGATAATCATTGATTGGCTGCCTCCTGCACGCCCCACACTGGGGTTGAGCCTGCAACCTGGGCATGTGCCCTTGACTGGGAATCGAACCGTGACCACCTGGTTCAAAGGTCGATGCTCAACCACGGAGCCACACCAGCTGGGCAAAGGTATCGACTTTCAAATATAGAGAATATTGCATGTCTGTCAACTTTGTTGTCTAGTTTAGGTTGGTTTCCTTCCCTGTGCCACCTCTTAATAACCATGATGCTGCAAGTGTGAGTGAAACAGTGTACTAACGCTAGGGGTACAAAGATTTCCAAGACATGGCGTTTCCTCAGAGTCGGCACCCAGACAGACGCCCGCCCACAGCTCCATGTGCCGGCGCCGCAGGGAGAGTGCTGTGGGAGCGTCAGCCTCTGTGCAAGCTGTGGGCTCAAGAAAGCTCACTATTGGGCCCGTGACAACAGCAAATGCACTATAATTCTGGAAACATGGTTATTTTCCATAAAATTTGCAAGCCAAAGTTGTCTGTCCCATTATCTATCATAGAAATGTAAACTGTGCTCAGAGACTGTCATCCCACCCGGCCCGTGTGGCTCAGTGGTTGAGTGTGGGCCCATGAACTAGGACAGCGGTTCTCAACCTGTGGGTCGCGACCCCTTTGGCGGTCGAACGACCCTTTCACAGGGGTCGCCTAAGCCCATCCTGCATATCAGATATTTACATGACGATTCAGAACAGTAGCAACATGACAGTCATGAAGTAGCAACGAAAATAATGTTATGGTTGGGTCACAACATGAGGAGCTGTATTTAAAGGGCCAGAAGGTTGAGAACCACTCAACTAGGAGGTCACGGTTCCACTCCCAGTCAGACACATACCAGGTTTTCAGGCTCAATCCCAGTAGGGGGCCGACAGGGGGCCGCCAATTGATGTTTCTACCTTCCCCTAAAGTCAGTAAGATATTTTTAAATAAATTATCATCCCAACCCAATTCTATCAGAATTTGGGGCAGGGGCTGGAGCCCAGGCCCTGGTAGGTATGAAGCCTGCCCAGGTGAGTAAAATGCACTCCTCCGGGCCCACTGGTTACGTCCTTGCCTCATGACTCATTTAAGCTGGGAACCCGGCCAAATACAGAGTCCAGAGCTGCATGAGGGTACTGGCCCTAAGAGGATCCCTGATCTGAGATTATGCTCCTTGCATTTTCACCTACACCCCAGTTTTGACATGTGCTAATAATATGAGATAGCATTTCATGTGGGTATCTCTGGCATAACTACTTCTGGCATAACCCAAGAAAATTCAGTGATGACCAATAGCTATTGCCCAAGATGTCTAATTTTCCCAACTTTACTCATAAAGCCAGGGCAACGGGAGTCTCCAGAAATCGCCAGCTTTGGGTACGTGAAGAACGAGGCCTGCTAGCGTCCCTGTTACCACCTACTGCACACAAGTATGTAGAGACCAACAAAACCAGCATATAAAAAGTGGTCATCTCGGGAGACAGACTGAGTTCTACGAAATGAAGGGAAGGAATACAGAAGAGTGAGCTGGAGGGGTGGGGGCAGAGCCTCAGGAAGGAGGAAGAGGCTCGCCCTGGAAGGTGGGGAGGGCATTCTGGCAGTCAGGAGAGCGGGCACAGCCAGGAGCGGCATGCTGGCCCTGGAAGCAGCCTGGCACTCCGGGAAAGCATGAGCATTTCCTTAGAGGAGATCAGCGATCAGCGGGGACAAATGGGGGGCAAAGGACGGTGAGCGCTGATTAACAGGATGAGGAGTCTGAACTTAATCTTACGGGAAAACGGGGTTACACTTGTGTGTAATGTAAGAAACGTTTTAGGAGTCTCCTGGCAGGTGACATGCAGACGCACTGAGCTTTAGGGGCCGCGGTGTTCTCCAAGCTCGGTCCCTGAACACAGCAGGCTTTTAAAGTGTGACGGTTGGTCAAGTGAGCACCACACACACCTTGGCATCACTCCAGACTGAATGTCAAGTTAATTTTGTAAGTCAAATGATTTATAAAAAGGTCTGTTAGCTCTTAAACATTAAAAGTTTATAATAGGAAAACATAACATACCCAAGAGATTATACATCCATTTATGCTAGCTTTACAGAGAGGCAATATTCAAGCTTTATTTTTTTCTCCTGAAAGAATTACTTACATAGTCTAAACCTAGTACAAGAAGTAGAATTAATAAATAATGAAGATAGTATTTTTATATCCTTTCTCCTTAGAATATCAATGCCAAATGGATGGTTGGGGATTTTTTTCTTAAATCATTTTTTGGCAAAAAGAGAGCTGCTGGAGGTTTGGAAGTATGGTTACCCTTAGGGTCCCTGACCTGGGAGTAAAGTACAGAAATAACCCTGATAACCACAGGTAACAAGTGCCTGGGAGCTGAACATCTGGATCCCTGTCATTACCAGTAACGACAATTAAAGAAACATTTGAATTTAGACAAATTAGAAAATCAGATAATGCCATCAAAAACACAAGCTGCTAAAAAATGTCTCACATGCTAAGCCAAACATTTCCCCCAAATATTTTTAATTAAGAATTTATCGCTCCGGCTGCAGGGCTCCTGGATGCCCCAACTGAGGCCGACGCCACCAGGATCGTGGCAGTAGGGAGACTTCGCTGTCCTCTTTCTTATTTATCTCCTTAAATTATGTTGTCTCTGTCTGAATTTTTTTAATAAAGCTGTTGGTCGAACTAAAAAAAAAAAAGAATTTATCAGTATAATTATACTTGTAGGAGAAAATACGCTATGCAAATTAACATAGCAAGTTAAGTTTGGTGTGTTTAAGTACAAAAAAACAACTTGAGCCCTAACCAGTTTGGCTCAGTGGATAGAGCGTCGGCCTGCAGACTGAAGGGTCCCAGGTTCGATTCTGGTCAAGGGCATGTACCTTGGTTGCAGGCACATCCCCAGAAGGAGATGTGCAGGAGGCAGCTGATCGATGTTTCTAACTCTCTATCCCTCTCCCTTCCTCTCTGTAAAAAATCAATAAAATATATATTTAAAAAAACAAACAAAAAAAAACCAACTTGAGTATCGTAAGCCCGTACTGACTATGACCATATTATTGATACTTGTTCTTAGAACATACAGCCCCTTCCTGCTATATGTCTCTACGTAGCAAAAACATAATAAAGGATAAGCAGGCATCACTAGAACACTCTTAAAAACACCATCACATTTTAAATAACCCGAAACTGAACTTATTTGCCAAAATCTTCTATTAAGATAAACATTCAAATTAATATTTTTATTTTTAATTTCGTGCATTTGCCCACAAGATAACCCAAAACATATTAATCTGATGTTTAAAAAATCCTCACCCAAGAATATTTTTTAATTGATTTTCAGCGAGAAGGGGGGAGGGAGGGAGGGAGAGAGAGAAACCTCCATGTAAGAGAAGCATCAATTGGCTGCTTCTAAGCTAATCCACTGGTCCATTGAGTATCAATTGGAAGCTCCTCAGTGGGATCAAACCCGCAACCTAGGCATGTGCTCTGCCTGGGAATGGAACCCTCTGGAGGGGACCATGCTCCAACCGGCCGAACCTACCATTGTGTGTCTGATACAGTCTCCTTTTCTTTCAAAGAGACTATCAAAATGATTTTTAAATATGAAGTCAATCACATATTCCACATGAAATTTTAAAAAGCGCCGACAATCCTCTAAGGCTACACTAACACTAACAGTCTAACAGCTCATCAGTCACTGCGATGGAGCCGGAAGAACTGTCCATTCAGGACACACGGGGAGCCAGCCGTTGGTGGGTGACGGGAGGCGATCGAACTGCGGGAGCCTTTCTCTGAAGGAGGACTCACTTTTCCAAACGGCAGAGAAACCCACGAAAGCAAGAACCTGCACCCAAGACCTGCGTCCACCCGCCGGGAACCCTCGGCAGGGGAGGAAAATGAAAGTTCACGACAAAACGAGGCTGGACTGAAAGCAAAGCCAAGCCTAATGGGCTGGAAGGAATCGGGGCGGGGCGGGGGTCCCCCCCGGAGCCTGGCTGGACCTGAATGACCCCCCGAAAACCGAGCCCCCGACTCACAGAGCACGGCCACCGCCCCGGACTCGAACAGGAGGCACTCCTCCTTGTGCCTGGTCTCCACCATGAGGCTGAAGGGCGGGGGGTCCAGCTTGTGGTAGACCCGGAACCCCTTGCTGAACGCCATCCTGTCCGCAGAGGCAGCCTGTGGGAGCGAGCAGAGCAGATGCGGCGCCGGCTCCCCGCAGCCGGTCTCCCTCCCCCGCAGCCGGTCCCCCTCCCCCGCAACCGGTTCCCCTCTCCCGCAGCCGGTCCGCCTCCCCCGCAGCCACCCCCCCACCGGTCCCTCCCTGCCCGCAGCCGGCACCATCCCCGCCGCCGGTGTCCCCTCCCCTGCAGCCGTCCCCCCGGCCGGTCCCCGCCTCCCGCCGCCCCCTCCCCGCCGCCGGGCTGCCGGCGCCCAGAGGCCGTGCGCGGGGAGAAGGGTTCGCTCCACCCGCAGCCGGCGCTCCAGGCACCAGAAAGCAACAGCGGAGCCCTCAGCGCCGGTTCCCGGCGGCAGGACCGGCCTGTCCCCCGCCGGGAGCTGCTCACAGCTTCCTGCTCCGGGCGGCCGCCGCGGGGAAGTGGCCGATTCGGAGGCGGGAACAGCGGCGGCCCCGGCGGGAGGCCGGAGGGAGGTCGCACCCCCCGCGGCGGGGCGGGGGAGAGGGGACCCGCCCGCACGGCTCCCCGGGCGGCGACCCCGGCCCAGGCCACGCCGGCGGCGGGGCGGCGGGCGGGAAGCCACGACGCGGGGCGCAGAGCTGACCGGCTGCTCGCGGTCCTGGACAGCCGGGCCCGAGGCGCCCAGCAGCCCGGCGCGTCCACGGCGCCTGAAGCCGCCCCGTCCCGGGGGCTGACAGCCGCTGTCACCACACCCGCCCGCCGCCCGCCCTCCGCGCCGCGTCCCCTCACCGCTGCCGCCGCTGGACGCGGACCCGCCTCCGGGAAAGCCACTCGCGGCCCGGCCGCCCTGGGTCTGGAGGCGCCGCTGCCGCCCGCCGGCGCCTCCCTCCTCCCCCCGCTCCCCTCCGCCTTCGCCCGCCGCTCGGGCAGCCGCCGCCGGAAGCGTCACTTCCGTCCAGCGGACCCAGTGCTTCCGCATTGCACCGCGCGGGGCGGGGCCAGGCCTCGGGCGGGGCGGGGCGTCAGAGAGGCCACGCCCACTCGGGCCTTGCTGCCGGGCGCCGGGGGCTGGGCGCCGCCTCCGAGCGCACCGGTCGTCGCCCGGCCGGGTCCCAGACCCCAGCGGCAGGTCCCACCGCCAGGAGTTCCGGGTCATCGGCCGCCCCAGCCCCCCGCGTGGGCTCCCCGGAGCCGCCGGAGGGCCTCGGGGGTGGAGCCTTGCGGGCTGGGTGCGGATACCTGCGCCGCGAGGTGCTAAGAGCACCCCTGTCGCCCCCGCGACCCCCGTCTCCCGGGCGAGGGGACCGGAGGCAGCCAGCGGGCCCCGGCGGCGCCTGGAGAGCTGTCCATGGTGTCGCTCTGGGCGGCCGGGCGGTGGAAGGAAGGAAGATCCGCGCCTGTTGGAACTTGGCGGGGCTCAGGGGCGGTGGGGAGCGATGTCACAGCCCGGACGGCCCTGAGGGCTCTGATTCAGGGCGACTGTCAGTGTCCCTGAGTGGCCAGCAGCCGCTTCTGGCCGTGGAGCCCAGTACCTAGAGGCAACCCACCCTTTCACCGCGCCCCCATTTCTCAGCAAGCCATGCTCCCGGGCTGATGGGATGTCACACCTAAGGGCTTTACACGGCTTCCACTTCGTAGATCTAAATATGGAAATGAAGCCAAAGCCAGCAACCCCGAAAGGGAATCGAGAACCTCAAAACCCCAGCACACCGGGGAGCGGTCTCCCTGCCGATGCTTTTGCTCCTTCCCCTTAGTGCTTTCATTGTAGCAGCACCAGCAGAATTTAAATTCCGTAGCACACAGAATCGTTTCCCCTCCGGGCCTTGTCACGTGGCTCCATTTATCGTTTTTTTCACCCATTTTAGAGAAGTGGGCCCACCCTGGTTGCAGGATACTGAGTGGCTATTACTCTCAGAAAAGAGGCCACTTCTTTCCTAGGCGACCTGCAGACACACACGTGGCTTTCGCCCGAGGAGGAAGGGCTTGCTCTCCTGTGGTGCTGTCTGTGTGAGGACAGGGGAAGCCTCTCTCCTGCTGTGGCCTCCGCCATTTATCAGAAGCACCTGGTAACTTCCCCCTGAGATTGTTGGCGCCTCTGATTCTAACAGCCCCTCTGTTCAAAGGGCAGGACAGGAGCGGCTACTCTCAAGGCTACATTCTTGGATCCCCCTCCTCCTCTCCATCCCCTCCTCCCCGCTCAGGGACAATTTTCACAGCTCAGGGGTAATCACACCAAGGAGTCTCCCTCCTCCTCCTCCTCAAACAAGCCTCTTTGAACTCTTCATAACTGTCACTCTAAGCGTGTCTTACAGGCTTGGGCAGACACTGATAAGACACCTCCCTGGACATCTGCCCGACTATCTCACCCCAAGTCCCCCTCCCTTCCTTGTTGCCTAGCAACAGCAGCCATCGCCCTTTAAAAGAGCAGACCAGTGTTTATTCCCCGCCCTGGGATCAATTAGCGATGCACCAGCCCTTTCCCTTTGGGGAAAGTAAAACAAACTCTCTCTGCATCTCTCTCCTCTCTCAGCTGTGCATTCTTTCACAGCCCCTCTCACCGTCCAAAACCCTAACACTATTTCCTTAGAAAAACGATTTGCTCTTTGTAGTGGTTACTGACAGTGGCCTCATTTACACTCAGATTAAGATAATCTACTGGTCCCTGAGTGCGGTTCTTGCTTCCCAGGAGAACCCTTTTCAATTGGAGATTGCATTTGCCAGAGAAAACTACAGGAGAGTGGGTGAGAATGGAATTTTCCTATTTGCTCACATTAAGTGTGTGTGTGTGTGGTGAAGCAGGGCTCTTGTTCCTAGAATGGACAGTAGAGGGTCCCAGCTTTTCCAGATCCTTTCAAAACTGATCAGTTTAGTCATGAAATAAGCACATGCCCACGGTTTGAAAACACAAGGGCCACTTTTACTGGTGACTTGTACAAACGGTTACTTCTTCTCTTTTCTTGTCCCCCGTTCCTGTTTATACTTCCTTGTTCATCATAACACTTGAAAACAGCGGGACAGATGTTCCCCGATCTGAAGGATGTCTTTGGGGTGGGCTGACAGGATGCAATTTAGGGGCACACCCACACTCTGGGCGAGGCTCCGAGGGCCTGCGGAGATGGGCTGCTACTTCCTCCAGCTTGAAGCAGCCACAGCAGGTGGTACAGATACCAGCTTCCACAGCTGCAAGGGGTTGAAAGCAAACACCTGATATACAGATGTTGAGTTTTGACCAAATTATTTCTCCTCTGAGCAAATCCTATCAGGTTGAAACATGAAATTGCCATTTCTATAAGTCAAAAATAGCCCAACCTAATAGTATGTCCCCAGTAAACTACAGCCAGGATAAATAATTTAGAAATTACTAATGATTATCCCAAACAATGACGTAAAAACAACTATGTCATTAGACTGCATTTTGTCAGATGTTTGCTTTTACCTTTTCCGTACAGCCTGCGTTTTCCTATCGAGAATGCTGGAGAGTGTTGAGCAAACTGGAGAATATTAACAGTCCGATGTTTCTCTCCCTCTCTCTAGAATCCGTTTTTAAAACGCCAATTCCCTGGAAATCATGAAGTCTCCTAAATCATGCCCAGCTTTTTCTGGGTGACACAGGCGAGAGCTAACTTTTATCTGGGCTCTGCAGAGACCCGGCAGCACATAGAAGGGAGGCTCCTCGTTAGAGCTGCAGGATGTGCGCCCTTCACCCGGACCAGGCGCCTCTGGAATTTTGACATCTAAGGTTAAATGCATAAGGCAGTGGTTCTCAACCTTCCTAATGCCGTGACCCTTTAATACAGTTCCTCATGTTGTGGTGACCCCCAATTTCATTGTTACAAATTGAACATAATTAAAGCATAGTGATGAATCAAAAAAACAATATGTAATTATATATGTGTTTTCCGATGGTCTTAGGCGACCCCTGTGAAAGGGTTGTTCGAGTCCCAAAGGGGTCGCGACCCACAGGTTGAGAACCGCTGGCATAAGGGACGCTTTTGTGGTCAAAGTGTTTCTGTAAAGTAGCTTAAAATAGCTTCTATAGGATGTCAAATCCTGTATAGTATACCATGTGCTTTGAATCATCAAGTAGAGGGTATAAGGTCTATTTTCCAACAGATCTTTTTAACTGGACAAGAGTTCCTCTGAGAAAGGCTGTGCTAGTCATTGTGGTGCTGGATGATTCTATTTAAAAAAATATATATATATATGTATGTATATAATTGACTTTGGAGAGAGGAAGGGAGAGGGATAGAAACATCAATGATGAGAATCATTGATCACCTGCCTCGTGCACATCCCACACTGGAGATTGAGCCCGCAACCCGGGCATGTGCCCTGACTGGGAATCGAACCCTGACCTCCTGGTTCATAGGTGGACGCTCAGCCGCTGAGCCCCACCGGCCGGGCTGGACAATTCTAACCTGCACGCTCTGCTGGCGTTGGGGGAGCCAGGACAGACTGCGGGGGCCGGAGGTGTGCGCAGGCCGAGCGCTGCACATCAGGACCAACGCTGCGTCACAATCTTTAGCCGCCCGCCTTGGTGGGCACCCAGCGTCCACAGACAAGATCAGTTCTGGCGGACAACCTCCGCAGGGTTCTGGATGACAGCCTCTTGGAGCCGGGTGCCTCTCGTTCACTCACACATTACGTCGTTGCTCTCATTGCAGGTAGAAACCACTTCTTCGTTCTCACTCTCATTTACTTCATTGGAGACCAGATGGCAATGTCCCGGGGCCATGGGAAGAGTTCTTGTAACCGAGAACCACTACCATGTAGCAACCTACATTCTTAGCTTGAAGTTTGCAGCTCTCCAACTCTGACCATTCTTATTTAGGAGGCTTCATGATTTCCAGGGAATTGGCGTTTTAAAAACGGATTCTAGAGAGAGGGAGAGAAACATCGATGGGTTGCCGCCTCCTGCATGCACCCTGACGGGGAATTGAACCCGCCTTTTGGTGGACGGAAACGACACTCTGAGCCACACCGGCCAGGGCAAAAGTAGCACCTAGAATTGGGCATTTGTCAAAACTCCTTGAACTTTAGGTAACTTAAACGTCACTGTTTATAAATGATACTTCAGTAACCCGGCTTCTGAAGATGAGGGAGTTCTACAGTTAGTATATCCTCATGAGGAAGGCACTTGCCTTAGAGCTTGTGCCTTTTGGGCCAGTTCTGGGGACTGGTTATCGCTGCGGGCAGCTGTGCACTGGAGCCCTGGGCGTGGCGAGCAGTCGCTTTCCTGCTCAGGAAGCTGGTGGCGGACATGCCGCTCACATCTCCTGCAGGAGGCCTGGGTCCCTGCTGCTCTTCTCCCCGTGACTGCGGGATGTCGAGGGCGTGCTCTGGGGACGGGGCTCCGTCAGCCTCACGGAAACTTCCTTAGACCTGCAGCACGTCTGAGACCTTCCTATTCCTTCCCTCAGGTCACCCTCACCCACGACTCAGGCTGGTCCGGCCTCCGCCAGTTCCCTCTCCTTTTTCCAAATTGGAGTTTCTACCTAAAGCCCTTGTACACCTAATGCCATCCCGGCGACGGCTCCCCAGATGGGACGAGCACACTGGGGTCTGGGTTCTCCCAGGACACCGCCTGGGATGCTCAGCTGGCGGCACTGGCCACACAGCCCTCAGCAGAGCCACGGTGCTCGCCGCCGGGACAGGGAGGGGCACCATCACTCGGTATAGCAGTCCGTCTGACCGTGGCTCACGCCGTCACAGGAAACTAGTTTCTTTTCAAAAGCCTTCGTTACCCATTTAAGTTAATCCAGAAGACTGCTCCAAAAGGAAGAACTGAAGAGGAAACCTGGGCTTTGTTAAAAGGTCACGCTCTGAACCTGCCTGACGGGTCCCTGCCTAAGAAAGGATGTGCCGGCTATTTCAGAAGAGACAGAAGCTGAGCTGGGAGAGCCACACGTGCCAGGCGTGAGCCGCTCCCACCAAGGTCCTAGCGTGGCTCAATCCAGTGCTGATGCCAGGAGAGCGGCGCGCATCCCAGGATCGAGTTCCCGGGTTCCCAGCAAGGGCGCCTGGAGCAGCCCGAGAGACGTCCTCAGGCTATGGGGTGGGAGACACAGATAAGGCACAATGACATGCCTGTCAGCTACATACATCCTTCTGCATCTTATTCCACTGACGTTGAAAACACCTGTTCTCGTAACTCTTTTCAGTACTCCACTAAGGCATAGCAGAATGTTCGTCCAGAACGAACATGTAGGTGTAAGCCGTGTTCCTGCAAGAAATACAAACTTCACCGAGCAATCAGCAGGTGGCACTGTTCTACATCTGAGTATCAGAGTTGACCTGAGCACACATGCTAATAGCCTCACTACAGCACCTCACCTGAAATGCTCTAATTGAAATTAGTCCCCAGCAAATACAACAAAGGACATAAGTGAAAATTAATTTAATGCTTGGCTAAAGCGTAATTACAGATATCATTATCAAACAATAGTCCTTAATTTCTAAAAAGTTCCTCTTTTGAAAATCACAGAATCAGAAAGCATAAACTTTAAAACAAGTCCCCTGGGTATTTACACCGCGTATAAACATTATAGAAGACCATGGATATTCAGTTGCCTGGGTGTGTGGCGAGTCAGCAAGGCGTATTATTTATTGCATATATAACTCACATATGTGGGATTTAAAAGGACAGACACCAAATTCAAATGCATGTACCTGTAAGCTGGTCAGGGAATAAAATCATGAATAAGCCAGGATAGACAGCCCAAAACCATGCAGTTAGGTTGTGGGTCTATTATTTTTAAAAATTAAACTTCCACATTCTTTTGAAAACCCTATGTTGCATGTTGAGTTCCATGAAGCCCAAGTTCGACACAGTGCTGATGCGGAGGAAGCTCACCGTCGCCCAGTGGTCAAGCCCACACCAACCTCAACGGAGGCAGCACAGCCCACGGGGAGGACGCTGAGCCACTCGCCAGCCCTTGGCTGCAGCAGTGATTTCCCAAGACAATTTGCTGACTAATTTCCTGCTGTTAAAGGCTTACTCTGTAGAAAACCACAAATTTCCAGTGTGAAAGTAACTCCATGGTGGTATAAATATATATATGCATTAATTACACAATTTACACTGCACACATTGTTTACAGAGAACAATTAACTAAGAGGGTTAATTGGAATAACCATATAAAATACTTCTGTAAACAAAGTATGACAGGCAATAAGGAAAGCATTCATAAAACTTCCTAGAAATAATCGGAACTCCTTTCATCCTGAAGAAATCGCATTGAAGGACACAGCATTGGATATTAATAATGTTCTTTGTATTAAAACAAGAATCACTATTTTACAGTGTAAGAAACTTTACATATGTACAGAATCTATACATGAGGAATGGTGCTGAAGCCAGCGGGCTGTTCGGTCTCAGGTCGCCTTTCCTTCCACCAAGGACTTGAATTCCTTCACATTGTGTTCGCCTGCGACAGCCACGGCGTGATCCAGCGCGTGGACACTCGCAAGGAGCTTGATTATCTGTTTTATGTTTTCCCTAAAAGAGAAAAAAAAATGTAGTAGCATCCCATTAATTAGTACAAAAGCCCTAAAGAAAAAACTTGTTAACTTTATGACCTTTTTTGAGGTTTTACAATCAGTTTTTCCAAGCATACATTTTTAAAAGAAATAAGCACGCCGAAACCGGTTTGGCTCAGTGGATAGAGTGTCGGCCTGCGGACTGAAAGGTCCCAGGTTCGATTCCGGTCAAGGGCATGTACCTTGGTTGCGGGCACATCCCTAGTAGGAGATGTACAGGAGGCAGCTGATCGATGTTTCTCTCTCATCAATGTTTCTGACTCTCTATCTCTCTCCCTTCCTCTCTGTAAAAAATCAATAAAATATATAAAAATAAAAAAAAATAAAAAAAAATAAAAAAAAGAAAGAAGCACACTACAGCATATTTAAATTACCCATTTTCAAAAACAAAAACACCCTATAATTTCCTTTAGATCAGGGGTTTTCATTTCTACCCAGAATGAAAAAGAAGCAATCTATTTCCCAACTGCCCAGGGCCCTGCCCCCGTTCCTCCCCACACCAGCGTGCTCTCAGAACACCGCGGACCCGGGCCATTTGTCCACTCATCACGGCCCATCGAGACCCGGCACGATCCCCAGGCTCCGGAACCCACTGGTTCCTTAGCAACCTGGCTGGGAGCCATTCTGCCTTCTCGTGAAGCATCTCAGTTTAGCAAATGCAGAAACACCCAGTGATGGCGAACAGTCCCCGACACCGCCCAGAGGTGACTCAGCAGGTGGGCGGGCCTGAGACCCTGCATTTCTAACTCAGCTCCCAAGTGACGCGGGTGCTGCTGGTCCGGGAACTGCACTCTGAGATGGACTCTTTAACACTCAGTCTGAACCACTCTGAGTGGGTCACACAATGTGACACTGTTGGTGTCTCTTCTTTACAAAATTGTAGTAAGTACCTTTTAGCAAAGGATTAAAATTTGTGAAACTGCAACTGACGTGGAGCCCATCTAATGTCCACTGCACACAGCAGGTGCAGAAAGCCGTTTTCTGTGCAAAAGTCCACACTGTTGCTATTTCACTCCAAACAAAAACAGTGTTAAGAAGTGGACAGAACCCAACCAGCTGGCCCAATGGTTGAGCGTCGACTGATGAACCAGGAGGTCATGGTTCGATTCCCGGTCAGGGTGCATGCCCAGGTTTTGGGCTTGATCCCCAGTTGGGGGTGTGCAGGAGGCAGCCAATCAGTGATTCTCTCTCATCACTGATGTTTCTATCGCTCTCTCCCTCTCCCTTCCTCTCTGAAAAAAAAAAAAAAAAAAAAAAAAAAAAAAAAAGCGGATAGAATTCACCTAAGAAAACATAATATTAGTGCTACTAACCACCAACACACAAAATGAAATTAAGATATAAAGCAAAATTACCTGCCAAGGAATTTTAACATGAAAATCTTTACTACCTACTGTGCCTTAAAAAAAAAAAATTTATTTTTATTGATTTTAGAGAGAGGAAGGAAGGAAAGAAGAGGGAGAGAAACATTGATTGGCTGCCTCCTGCATGCCCCCTAACTGGGGATTGAGCCCAAAACCTGGGACAACACTGAACCAGCTGAGCCACACCTACTTTGCTTTTAATTTTATCATAAAAGATAGCAAAATTTCTCTTTGGAAAATAAGGTTCTTTTTACATGGAAGAGCAATGAGGAAAAAAATAGGTTTTGTGATAGGGGTATGATTAATGGTATGATCTAAATATATATTTTAAAAAAGTCTTTCAAATTATAGTTATTATTATTTACTCTTTATGCCAGATATTGACCCCAAAAGCACATGAACACCCAAAACGATGTCCACAAAAAGAAGTCACGGTTTATGTATCCCTTTCTTGCAACCTTTGCTAAAAATGATGTGTAAGCTGCTCCCCAAAACTCTTGAGGGATGACCTTCAGTCTAATGGTAGGAGTACAGAAGCCTTTTCTTAATGCCTTCATAAAAGATCCTATTGAAAAAGATTAGGTAAAACCACAGAAACAGAAAATAATTTATACTTTTGGAATGTTTACCAAGACCAAATCAATGTACAGGTTAAAGTAAAATATAAGCATGTCTTTACTTAAGCCATTTTCTAATACTAAATCTAACAAGTAAAGACGAGGTCACCATTTCATTAAATAATCACAACTAATTACCTTGCATTTCTTTTTTCCACATCAGAGCATCCGATGCTGTTTCTATAAATTGTATCTGCTAAGTGTACGAGGTATCGACAGAAGTTTTCTAACTGAGAAATAGTTCTTTCTCCTTTCAGATTCATGAACCATTGCTTGGGGAAACAATTGATCACCTATGGAGAAGATGCAAAATAAAAGAGAATACACAAAAGTGTCTACAATCGGAGTCTAGATAATGAACTAGAAGACCTGCTACTGGGCTTTATGTAACTAATAACTTTGAAGGGAAATTCTTTCAATCTACAGTAACTATATCATTTTCCTTAATGTACCTGAATTTTTACTTCAACACATAGGTCAGGTACTCAAAGCCAAAGACAAATCATTTGTCCAATATTTAAGTACATTAGGGACCTAACATTGATAACCAAAGGCTTTATTTACTCTCTCCAGTCTTCCAGCAGCCCCGATGACTGGTATTCTCCTTTACCAGCAGCTTTTGATTAGAAACAAGTGTAGTATAAACACATCACAGAGAGGTCCCCCGAGGGGCACCCAGCGCAGAGCCTACGGCAGGTGGGGAGGACACGCGGCAGCACACACCCAGGCGAGGGCGGCCGAGTCCCACCGGGGAGAGGACAGTGCTCCCTGGAGTCAGGCGCCTGTGTAGACAGGAGGCCCGAGCCCCAGAGAGAACCAGGGACGCTTGGAGGATGATTCCAGGGCTGGGGCTGAGCAAGTCCCAGATGGGCCCGAGCATCAGTGCTCCCCCCCAAAATGAGAGGACATGGCACAGGTCACAGAAGTCCACTCGGAGGGACGGCCACGGATGACATCTGGGATCACTGTTGCCAATGACACAGAACCTGAATCTCACGGGAGAGTATGCGACAAACCCAAACTGAGGGACATTCTACAGAAGAACTGGTCTATCGTCTTAGAAAATGTCACGGTGAGGAAGGCTACAAAGAGACTGAGGAACCTTCTAGATTAAAGGAGCTGGGAGAGACTGACAATCAATGCAAGAGGTGGCTGGGGACCTCTCTGGCCCATCCTCACTATCACTGATAATGGCCCAGGTGGAGGGTTTCAGCGTCAGGTGACAGAGGCACACAAGCTGCTCCTGGTGCCGAGGTTACACTGTAGCCACGGAGAACAGCCATGTTTACAGGCAACAGACAGAGCACCTGAGGGCGGGGCACCTCGGACAGACTGACATTGTCAGGGAAAATCTATATTCGCAAATCTGCTTTAATTTTGTGATTGTTTCAAAAATATTTTTTAAAAGATCAAATTAGGGAACTCCCATATAAAGTAGGAAACAAAACAATATTAAAAAAAATCATTTAAGTTAGAAAATGAACTATTTCTTTAGTAACATTCAAAATAGCATTCATTCAACTGTTAAAAAATTACCCTGAAATTGAAACTTATTAATAGCTGCAAAAATACTGATATTCATAGATGAGCAGATAGAAATACACATATACAACAATACAAATTTTATGCAAAAAATGCTGTGTTAGGTTGTTTGAAACTACCTGGGTCAACCTCACCCTAAGTCCAAAAATCAAAGGAGTTTTCGTAAAATCTCAAATTTCTCTTCAAACAAAGAAAACAATTCATGTTAACCTATGTGCCTTGAAAACAATAATATGTCATTTAACTCACATTTTGGGCTTTTTTTATGCTGTCATCTCCATATTCTGAATTCTGAAAAGCCATGAGAATATATCTATTTAATAAGCCATCTATTGATAACTCCTGAAGAGTTTTATTGGAGAAAATGCCATACCATTGAAGAAAATTCCCTAAGAGCTAGAGAGAAAAAAAAATAGTGAGGGCAATGTCAAGCAATTAAATTAGGTACAAAATACACTAATTACTAGTAAAATGAAACACCATTAGAATACAGTAAACCCGTCTTGGAAGAGCACTAGTAAGCACGTTTAAAGGGTCCAAATACTTCCTAGGATAGTGATGGCGAACCTTTTGAGCTCGGCGTGTCAGCATTTTGAAAAACCCTAACTTCACTCTGGTGCCGTGTTACATGTAGAAATTTTTTGGTATTTGCAACCATAGTAAAACAAAGACTTATATTTTTGATATTTATTTTATATATTTAAATGCCATTTAACAAAGAAAAATCAACCAAAAAAATGAGTTTGCGTGTCACCTCTGACACGCGTGTCATAGGTTTGCCATCACTGAACTAGAACGAACCATTTCAATTTCAATTTCAATTTTTTTTTTTTTTAAATATATTTTATTGATTTTTTACAGAGAGGAAGGGAGAGAGATAGAGAGTCAGAAACATCGATGAGAGAGAAACATTGATCAGCCGCCTCCTGCACATCCCCCACCGGGGATGTGCCCGCAACCCAGGCACATGCCCTTGACCGGAATCGAACCTGGGACCCTTCAGTCCGCAGGCCGACGCTCTATCCACTGAGCCAAACCGGTTTCGGCTCAATTTCAATTTTTAATTAATTCAGGCGCCACCCTTTCTGACTGCAAGACTTGTGTTTACCAGATCTCGGGAGCCTGGCCTGAGCGAGGCCACTGGATGACTGCAGCGCCTCCCACTCAGCCCGTGTGAGCTGCAAGCCGTCGTCCAGGCAAGCCCACCGCCCGCCATGTCTGTTTCCCGTATTTCTCACTCAGTGAATAGGAACACTATCCACCAACCGGTGGGGCAGAAGCCGGTGTCATTCTCCAGCTCTCCCTCCAGGTGGGTTTGACCCCAGCTCCACCCAGGCCGCCCGTCTCTCTCAGCTCCCTCTGCGCCTCCCTGAGCGGGGCCCCCAGCCTCCTTCCTATCACTCCGGTGAGCGGAGCCTGGCTCAGCTCTCGGCAGGGCTGCCGCAGGGCCCTCATGGTGTGGGTGACGGATCGTCCCGGGATGGTGCACGGCTAGTGCCACTCTAGATGCGAACGAAAGGAGAGTTCATCCTCCTCCCGGAGGCCGGAGGGCATCAGGAGTCATTCTTTCACGGGCCCCACTGAGAAAAGCTGCTGCAGAGCCAGCCTGGCCGGAGCGGATTCCCTCACTCCCACTGGAGACCAGGCCTCACTGTCCGTCAGCAGGAACAGTCACGGGCCTTGAGGATCCAACAGGATCATCTACATGAGGAGTGGCCAGAGCTTGGCTCACAGTTGAATACACAGTCAATACTCATTTCCATTTTCATTATTACTATCCTTCCTGCTTTAACCCAATATCTCCAAAATTTTGTTCATGTCACTTCTTGCTATAAAAACCCTTCTATGACCCACACACACGGTCCATTACTTCCCACACAGATGAAAAGCAATTTGATAAAGACCAGTCTTTTCGAAACAGCGCTACCACAAATGAACTTCAAACCAGGCCTCACACTCTGTATAAGAAGCAATATGTAAATGTGAAACCTAAAGCTAGGGAACTTCGGGAAGTTGCAGAGGAAAACACGGTGGCCTTGTGTGAGGCAAATACTTCTTGGAACACTGAAAGCACAAACCGCAACAGGAAAAAGCAATAAACTGGACTTTTGTCAAAATTAAGAATTTCTGCACTCACAGTGTTAAGAGAAGGACAGCCCTGGCGGGCGGCCGTGGCAGAACATCAGGCTTGATCCCCACGGAGGGCGCGCACCCGGCTTGCAGTTAATTCTCCCGCCAATCGATGATTCTCTCTCCTTCTCTTCCCCACTTCCCCTCCACTTCCCGTAAAAGCAACGGAAAAATGTCTTAAGGCAGCGGTTCTCAGCCTGTGGGTCGCGACCCCTTTGGCAGTCGAACGACCCTTTCACGGGGGTCGCCGAAGACCATCCTGCACATCAGATATTGACATGACGATTCCTCACAGGAGCCACATGACAGTGATGAAGTAGCCACGAGAATAATGTTATGGTTGGGTCACCACATGAGGAGCTGTGTTTAAAGGGCCGGAAGGGCCCTGGCTGGTGTTTCTCAATGGGTAGAGTGTTGGCCTGTGGACTGAAGGGTCCCGGGTTCGATTCCTGGTCAGGGCACAGGCCCGGGTTGTGGGCTCGATCCCCAGTGGGGGGCGTGCAGGAAACAGCCGATCCATGGTTCTCTCTCATCATTGATGTTCCTATCTCTCTCCCTCTCCCTCCCTCTCTGAAATCAATAAAAATATGTTTAAAAATAAATAAATAAAGGGCCAGAAGGTTGAGAACCACTGTCTTAAGGTGAGGATAATAAAAACAAAAACAAACAAACAAAAAAAAACACCCATAAAAACAAAAAACCAACAAAATAAAACAACAAAAAAAAAGAAAATGAAGACAAGCCAGACTGCAGAAAAAAGAAAAACCCTTTGCAAATTGTTTATTTGATAAAGGACTTACTAGTATACCTAGAATATAGAACTCAAAGCACAATAAGAAAACCCAATTTTAAAAAATGGGCAAAAGATTTGAACAGATACCTCACCAAACTACACACACAGGTGGCGAATATGCACTTGAAAATGCTCAGCACCCCCAGTCATTAGGGAGCTGCCCACGAAAACCGTACAAGATGCACTATCCCCCAATAGGAGGACCTCAAACACAACCCACCAAACCACCGGCAGTAGCAAGTGCGTACGTGGTGAGAGTGAGGAAGAACAGAGTGACTGGACCACTGACAGTGTTGGGTTGCCTGGGTAACTTACCCAAATGAAATGAAAACTTATTCCCAGGAAAACCTGTGTGTGAACACTTATGGCATCTTTATTCTAATTAGCACAAATCGGAAACTGTCCAAATACCCCTGAACTGAGGAGTGGATCAAAAAACAAAGAAACTGGCGTATCCACTAAACAATGGGCTACTACTTAGCAATAAGAAGCAATGACCTACTGATAACATAGGACACTGAAAAACCTCAGATCCATGTTAAGTGAATGAAGCCAGACTCAAAAGGCTACTGACTATGTAATTCCATTCATATGACATTCTTGCCAAAACAAACAAACAAAAAACCCCATCCTATCTAATAATAGAGAAACATGGTAATTAGCCGTACCTCCGCTACTCTTCCCACTGGCTAATCAGGGCGATATGCAAATTAACTGCCAACCAAGATGGCGGCCGGCAGCCAGGCAGCTTGAAGCTAACAGGAGGCTTGCTTGCTTTAGTGACAGAGGAAGCCAACGTTCCCCGCCTGCGGCTGCCGGCCTCTGAGCTTGCAGTTTGAAACATTGTTACAAATATAGAAGCTAAACAAAACCCCAGAAACCTGCTTTCAGTTAGCCGGGATCTCAGAGCTGGAGTTGAAACAGTGTTTCGATTATAGAACCCAAACAAACCAGATACCTGCTTTCAGCAGCCGAGGCCTCAGAGCTGGAGCCAAGCCTCAGAGCTAAAGCTGGCCCAGAATAAAAAAAAAGAAAAAAGGACAGGTTGGGAGTTTCAGTCACCCGCCAGCCTGAAAACGGCCCTCAGCCACTCACCCAGACTGGCCAGGCACCCCAGTGGGGACCCCCACCCTGAAGGGGGTGTGACCAGATGCAAACAGCCATCATCCCCTCATCCAGGCTGGCCAGGCACCCAAGTGGGGACCCCCACCCTGAAGGGGGTGTGACCAGATGCAAACAGCCATCAGCCCCTCACCCAGGCTGGCCAGGCACCCCAGTGGGGACCCCCACCCTGATCCAGGACACCCTTCAGGGCAAACCAGTTGGCCCCCACCCATGCACCAGGCCTCTATCCTATATAGTAAAAGGGTAATATGCCTCCCAGCACCGGGATCAGCGGAGCCGCGAGGCCTCCCGGCACCAGGATCAGCATGACAGGGGGCAGCGACCAAACCCCCTGATCGCCCTGCGGCTCTGTGTGTGACAGGGG
>JAWPEG010064501.1:210919627-210954585 GCA_035771395.1 Myotis vivesi | reverse complement strand
CCCCCCCCCCCCACCACCACCGGGGCCCCCAATTTAGACGGCACTTCCACCTGACTCGGGACAGAGATGACAAAAAGCCACCGGCAGCCCAGGCTGGGAAAACTCCCATCCCAGCACCCAACCAGGTGCAGGGCCATGGGAAAATGGGATCAAAACGTTTAAAACATCTGGTCAAAAAATCTCAGCTAAACTAGTTAATAAGAGGTTTCCAATTAATTTTGGTTTTCCAAAACACTCATCATAGTGAAAGAGAGAAATTCAATTTCTAATTTTTACACTAATATTTCAAGAAATATAGGTACCGACTTACTAAAAATCCTAGTGCAGCATATTAAGACAGACTGCAAAATACAAATGATTTTTAAATAAAAAAAATTGCTTTATCCAAGGGGTGAAATGCAGAACTCATTTATGTAATAAAACCCTCCTGCCCCCCAATTTTGCCCCCAATGCAGACTCTCACTGTGAGCAGCAGCGTTGCACTGGGGCCACGGACAGGACGAAAATGGGGGCAAAAATCAGCCAGAGCCAGACAGACAATGGCTTTAAGGTAAATCCTGGGATGGCTTTGCGACTCTAGGGAATAAAAATATGCCGAGGAGGAGTGAGATGGTGGAGACAGAGCGAGTTCCTGAGCTCCTTTGTGAAGCAGTATTTTAAAACACAACCCAGGCACATGCTGCTGTAATTTTCAGATCTGTCTAACACAAGAGCAAGGGAATTCAGTTATTTTAAAAAAAAGGAAAACAAAGCTGCTCTGAGATCTAATTTTCAATTAGGCTGTGCTAAGTAAACAAGGTTGTTTAATGAATAATAAAAACCTTCAAGATGGACTGACTTGAATGGCTTGAAAACTCCGAAGATTCATCTTTAATATCATCTTGTCGTCTTTGGACAAGGCGGGAAGCTCGCTGTTTGTACAGCTGATGTATTGATGATTCAAGTTCATTAATCAGTGGCACCTGTGAAAATACAACACACTCCGTAACACCAAACTCCTCAGCTGCTCACGTACTTGAGGGCTCCATACTACTTCCGGGTTTCTGAAAAAGTCCCCTCTATGGACAGAATCATCATGAATTCCCAGTGGGACACCAATATCAATGCAGTTAGTTCTATGCTGTTTAGGAAACACCACTCCTTTTAATCCGTACATAGCGCTATCATGTCCGGTGCCTAGTGACTGGAGCAAAAGTTTGGTTAGGAAACTTAACACTTCAATATTAGTGAAGAAATGCGGAAGTTTGATTTTCTTTCTTTAGAATAAAGTCCTTGGCATTCTTTTCACATCCAGCTGTAACTTCCCAGCAGCAGGCTCTGCCCTGTAGTCTCCTAGTTTAAAATAACCCGTTACCCCTGACACCAAAGCCTGCGTGGGCTGAGCAGGAGGACAGGGTCTCAGTGCCACCTGAGCGCTAGGCTGCTCGGCGCTCAGAGGGGCCTGACTGCAGCTTCACTCCACACCCTTCACGTAAACTGCACTCGCTCACATGAACAGGGCAAGTACCGCTCTGGCTCTCACTAGCGTGTCAGAAAGCTCTTCCCGTGTTTCCATACTTTATAATAAGTAAGTCTTCACGGGAATTGTCACTTTACAAAGTCACTACGTTTTTTCCAGGTCACTATCCATGGCTACACATTCACATGGTTAATATAGAATACCAAAGCTGACAGAATAAAGACCTAACTTAAAGAGAGGAGAGCAGCCTTGGCCACGTGCTCACTTAGATGGGCGTTATTCTGGGCACGAAAGGCTGCCGGTTCGATTCCCGGTCAGGGCACATGCCAGGGCGGTGGGCTCCATCCTCGGATGGGAGGCATGCAGGAGGCAGCCTATCGATGTTTCACTCTCACACCTATTTCTCCCTCCCTCCCCTCTCTCTCTCTCTCTAAACATCAATTCAAAAGATCTTAAACAGAATAGGTCTCTGTATAACCTTATGTTATAACAAAATGTTATGAAACTTCCACAAAACACTAACGCTCACTGCACACACCCGAGGAGACCAGAAACTCTAGTTCCCAGATGGTCAGTGCAAATGGACACATTAGTGAGCCTGGGACACCGGCACCAAGTGTGACAGCCGCTTCCTGAGTGGGACAGACTGCGGATGGGAAGTAAAAGGAAGGTGGAACACAAGGACGCCTCACAGAAGCTACGCACACACTGCACGGCTCCACCGCAGACGGAGCCGAGGGCGGCGGGAAGGTCGTTCCTTCTGACACGCCACCCTCTGGGCAACGGTGCCCCAAATCGGCACTGATTACCGCTGAGCCCAGAGACTGCCTTTAAAACGGACCATCATCGATTTCCTAAGCAATCCCTGTGGTAGCACTGTGACTTCCACTCCCCGCCCCTGGCTGCTCTCACCCACGCAGGACTGCAGACAGACAAACCATGCACCTACGAGCACTCCTTCCGTCTGGACACTGAACGCTCCTCTACCTGACGCTGCCTGGGACAGAATTTAATTCTTCAACTTAGTGAAAATGCTGATACTGTGGTTTTCCTGCTCAGGTAATTGGAATGTCTTTAACAAAGCCCAGAGAGAATTCTACTGGGAATCAAAGCCCTAAAACTCATTTTCAGCTCTCACGCATGTTTTTTAACAATACTGACTGATCTCAAGAGTAAGCACCATGATCAAATCTTTAGCCTCTCCAAACTCAAAACTGTTACTATTATTATTCAAGGCCAAATACAAGGTGAAAACATAAAGAAGGAAGATGACTAGAGAGAAACAAAACAATGAAAAATTAAAATGATCTGCAAATAATTAAAAATCTAAGATCACAATCACTTAAACTTTTATAACAAAAGAAAAAAACTAAGGAATGTTTATCTTTTTATGGTCTTACTCCAAAACAATGTTGTTATAGTATTACTAAAATCAATACTCAGATCTATCCAATTGTTCCTAAATATTTCCCAGATGACAATTTATGACATTATTCACTCAGGAGGAATCTCTTAAAATTGAATGTATATGAAAATGTCAAAATGAAATGAAATACTCATCTCTAAAGGGGAGTTATCTGCACCTTTCTATTAACACGTCGTCACTGTACAACATACAAGGACTGAGATCTGCTCTAAACCAGTCCGCAGTGACTCAGACCCTAGCACAGCCTGAAGCAGGCTGCTCTGGGCACGGTGACCAACGGAGAAGGCACACGAAGTTCCAAAGAAAAAGCCCCAAGTACTCCACGCTCCTCAGGGACAACCTCGCTCACAGGCATGATTCGGGAAAGATCCTTTCTCCAGCCACATAGGCTGCGATATAGCCCCACCACGCCCCGGGGTCAAAGGGCTTTACTGGTAGGAAAGACACCACCAGCTCTGACTTACATCCACCCCTGCACACAGGCAACCCTGTGTCCCTTTCCCACCTGCACCCTAAGCCTCCAATCTGCCACAGGGACGGAGCGTAGCTCAGCTGTGGCGGCTTCTCCTGAAATCAGGGGTAAGACAAGAAGAGCAGGATAAATCCTAGGGGCCTGGTGATGCTGCCTCAGCCGGGTCTGACCACGGCCTGGCTGGAGCCGGAGAGCCACCAGGAAGACAGTCTGGCTGGGCCCTTCTGTCAGCGTTGGCTTTAGTACTGACGTAGTCAGGAGAGATAACAACAGGCTAAAATACTCATCTACACATACCAACGCTCAGAGCCTACGCAGGCCACACAGCCAGGAGCTAGGGAAGGGGCCTCTACCTGCGTCACTGAAGCTCAGAGGCTCCCGGGAGGCTCAGGGCACCGCCCTCAGCTCGTTTAAAGACAGAGCTGCAAACCAAGTCATCAAACAATAGCTCTTATCGTAGAGGAAAAATCAGTTAAGAAGCCATTTGAGAAAAGGGGTTTTTCTATACAACTAAGTATAAAAACAAATCATACTAAAAAACAGAACTACATACTGAGAGAAAAGAACCTGAAGACATGAGACCTTAAGGGAAACTGTGCCCTGAGTGGTTTCTGAAATGGATGAAGCACAGGCTGATCTGGATGAAAACCATGAGCAGCAAAGGTGAGCAACTTTAGGGAAAAATAAGAACTACTAACATTTTGCAACTTTATGCATATCTGGAACTGCTGTACCGCTTAAAGGTGAGTTTAAACCTGACCCATAAAAAGCAAATCCCGTGCGATGAGCCCCTTCCATTCTGACAACCCAGGGCAGGCCATCACCTACATCGCACTAAGGCAGCCTGGCCAGTGGCTGATGCAAATGTGCTGTTATCTTGTTTTGTTTTCAACAAAGGCAGCATATTTGCCCCCACAATACAAAGCCACTAATGAAGTGAAGAAAACGGAGCGTGACTTTCCTCACACCTGAAGTCGAATTCAGCGATACTTTCTGAGCAATACAGACATGATCTACACAAGGCCGCCTACACCTCCCTAACTTTGCCTATTCAAAGAGATGAATATTTTTGCATTCTTACCTTTTCACTGAAACACTCAAGCAAGTCTTGGACATACCCTCGCATCTCTTGCAAAAACTTATACCGTTCACCAATCCCCCCAGAAGACCCTTCGAGTCTCTCAATGGCCCTGGTGGAGTCCACGCGGCTTTGCAGGTGCTTCTCGTGCTGCTGACGGTTTGCTTTGTGCACGTCTTTCATGGAGTCCAACCTTGGGAACACAAAGGATACATACAACATGCTTACACCCCAAACCTATGCCGGCAGGAAGCTCACAATATCAAAATGCATTAGTTCCACTACTAGTTTTACAAAAAAATACTTGGAGTGGCATCTTTTCATCTGTACCGCTTTCCTCTCAAGAAAAAAACAAAACCCCCCAAAAAACACAGGCAGCAGGTTACAGACTTCACAGGATTTGGTGGGCTAACCAAAGTTTCAGTCTGCTCTCCCCCCATCTCCTGACTACACTTTTTCAGAGTCCAAGAGGCGCAAAGGCAAAGTGTCTTCCACAAGATCACGGAGTGGCATTGAACGTGTTCCGAGGCTCCCACAGAAGTCATCCAAGGAGGCAGCAGAACAGTGACGTCACCTTCGGTGGCTTTGGTCAGGCGGGCGTCTTCCTGCCGACGCAGCGCCTGCCACCCAGACTACACGACGCTGAGGAACACAAAGCTAGGACAGGTCTTTAAGAAGCCGATCTGCCCTACCTGTCTTTAAGCTGTTTCTTTACCAAATCAATAGTAACGGGAGTCATCTCATTACTGGGAGTTTTGAAAGGGGCTGAATTATCTGTTTTTTGAGATTTGCCGTCAGAAGACCCATAGGCCGTGTAACTGTAAGGAATGCCGTAGGAGGAGCCGTAAGGCATTGTCGGGTAAGTATTCGGGTAGTACATATTCACTTCCGCGGGCTGGCTGGCTTGGACCTAGAAGAGAAATGGAATGTACGTGAAAACTAGTGTCTAAAGCTATGGAAAGAATAATTTCACGCCTTTAGGGTTAAACACCACCATGACCTAATAGCAAAAATTATACTCATTTCCCAAACAGCATGTAACTAGAATAAATAGAGCTCTTCAAATCAAATAAAAGTAGGGCTGGATGACTGTTCCAACTCTTATGGGATTATTGGATTCATTTCTGAGAATTCTCAGGAAAATCAGAGAAACTAAGAGTCGAAGGGGACATTAGAAATAATCCAAGGCCACCATTCTATCGATGGAAGAAGATAAATTCCTTGCATGGCCACAGGATAAACAGACAAGCAGAGATGAGCGTGTGAGGCCCACCTGGCCCAGGACTTCCCCACTAGCAACAGAAGGGTCACATTCACGCACCCTTCCCATTGCACTTACTTGCGTAAAACAAATGTAGTGACTATTTAGGAAGGCGTTTGTTATCTACAGTAAGAGAAACCCATCTTCCACAAAGTAATTTCTCAAGTCAGAGCAAACAAGCGCTACAGGAGAGAAGCGCGTTGCTGGACAGCGGTCCTGACATCAGTGTGCTTCGAGGCACCTGCAGGCGGGCTGAGCGGATGTGGGCCCCACCTGTAGTGTCTCCTCTAGGCATTTCCCACAACTCCCTGACAGCAGATGCTGCTGGCTGAAGAACCACTGTGAGAAACTAGAAATTCTTCCGTCATTTGACTAAAAGAACAAACTAGAATCCAGTTTCTTCTAAAAGCTTCTTGGATATATACCTTTTTGTAATTTTCTTAATTATGTGACTTGAAAATGACCAAGATTCAAATTCAATATGCAATATGTTTTAATTTTTACTTTAACAAAATAGGTAAAAAGTTTTAACTTTTTTAAAATTTACTTTTTAACTCTTGAAGCTTAATTCTTTCTCTCTCACCTGAGGGATGTTAATTCCTTTTCTTATCTGCTCCTGCTCCCATCGGCTGAGCTCCTCGTCCTGCTCCCCAGTGACTAATGCGTCGTCATCGCTCCCCTCAATGCCTGCCGTGGAAGCAGAGAGAAGCGCATCATGGCAGAGAGCAGAGGGGAGATGCTACCCTGACATTTCACAAAAATTAAGCAAAACTTCTGGTGCTGGCTCCACCTTACTAAAACGTCTATTACGATCGCCCCTCCCCCCTCCAGCACTGCGCTTGTCTTACACACAGTGCCCCTGGCAGCAGGAAGCAGCATTCAGGTAGCGGTTAAAACCTTGGGTGGGTTTCCTAACCTGTGGGCTTGGCAGCGACTAAGCTGGGGAAGAGCCCCTAATGCTGCCTAAGAATGCTGAGCCCAGGTACGGTTTATGCGTGTGAAGGGCTCAGTGCTCTCCCGGCCACACAGGAGGTGCTCACTCAGGAAGGCACCTGTACCTCAGCAAGAAAAGTCCTCTCACACTAAACAAAGTTAAGTAATGTGAACTCTGACTTTATTTTCACTATCAAATCACATTTAATGGCAATGAGCTTTACTGTCCTGAATCGAATCAAATTACCTATTTCCTCGGCAATTTTCTGTCTTTGTGACTTCTCTTTCACAGAAAACACTATCCGGCGTTTCTCATCATCGTCTTCATCATCGCTGGCGTCATTCTCATCTTCCCGAACAAGGCGGCCTTTCCCGGGCTCGCTGTCGTGTGGCGTAAAGTCCCCCAGCTCCCGGGCCATCTGCCGCTTCTTCCTCGCGGCATGTATGAACGCCGCGTCTGGGATTTCTCCTGCAGACAGACGGTAGGATCATAACCGTGTCAGGGCATGAAGTTTCTATTTTCCTGAGAATATGCAGAGTGAGCACCTGACCGATAGCCTTGTCACTGTGGCGATGTCCTAATGCCAGCTGCTGCACCCCTTCCCAAACGGTGCCTGCAGCCCACCGACTTACGTCTAATTTAGTATAAATGGAAACTCAGTCACTAAGGAAACGAAAATGAGAACATGCGTGGGACAATGGGGGGTTCACCAAAAGCAGCTTTATCGTAACTATTTTTTATCTTTCAGTAAAACAAAGGTAATAAAAATCCTATTAATAAACTAGAACATAAAAATTTAAAAGGTGCCCAAACCTTATGACCCCAAAAAACACTCATTCATAGTATATTTCTCTTGCAAATAATTTTCGGTTTACCTGTAAGCATATCTATACATATAAAAGGCTAAGCGACCGGCTGGTAGATATGATGCGCACTGACCACCTGGGCGCAACACTCAACACAGAAGTTGCCACTCAGCAGCAACTTTGCAGAGTGCTCTCTAGCTCTCTGGGACCCCTCAGGGGATGTCAGACTGCTGGTTTCTGCCTGATCTCCTGCAGGCCAGGCCGAGGAACCCCACCTGCTGGAAGGACCCCGCTCACTCCGCAGATATCCTTCGAGCCCTGGCGCCGCCCCAAGTGCGGCTGGCCGGGGGAGGGACTGAGGGAGGTTGGCTCCAGGGTGTGTCCAGCCCATCTTGCCAGTCCCGGTCACCTTCTAATTTCCTTTCAATGTGCATGAATCCATGCACCGGGTCTCTGGTTGACTATATAATCCTATACCTAGTTTTTCTTCATGCAAAAACACAAGCTTTCGCCTTAGCCAGTGTGGCTCAGTGGATAGAGCGTCAGCCTGCAGACTGAAGGGTCTCAGGTTCGATTCTGGTCAAGGGCATGTACCTTGGCTGCAGGCACATCCCCAGTAGGGGGTGTGCAGGAGGCAGGTGATCGATGTTTCTCTCTCATCGATGTTTCTAACTCTCTATCCCTCTCCTTTCCTTTCTGTAAAAAATCAATCAAATATATTTAAAACAAACAAACAAACAAAAAACCCACAAGCTTTCCTCCATGTTGTTATTCTGCATAAATATAATTAACTAGAGGCCCAGTGCACAAATTCGTGCATAAGTGGGGTCCCTCAGCCTGGCCGGTGATCAGGGCCAATCAGGGCTGATCAGGGGGTGGGACCACGGGAGGTTGGCTGTGGGAGTGCACTGACCATCAGGGGGGAGCTCCTGCATTGAGCGTCTGCCCCCTGGTGGTCAGTGCGCATCATAGCAACCAGTCATTTGGTCAACTGGTCGTAACAGTCACTTAGGCTTTATATATTTCAGCAACTTAACAGATAAAGTGTAATCTACTACACAATTAAATTAACTGACCTTTTTACCTACAGTAACAACTGCCTTGCTACTTGTCAGATTGTTATTTTAATAGCTATGTAATATCCCTTCAGGTAAATGTACCTTCATTACTAAGCTATTCCTCTCTGGCTACATATTGTTTCCAAATATTGCTCACTGCAATACTGCATGCAGACATTGCTTCCTTGGGATAAACTTCTGGATATGGAATTGCAAGGTCATTTAAGGACATTTAAAATCATTGCCAATAGCTTAAGGACTGTACCAATTAGAATGCTACTAGATCTCTATACATAATGTTTTACAGCTTTACTAGCCCAGAGTAAGCATTTTAAATTTTATAAATGTTAATGAGCTAAGTACCTTTTTATAACTTAAATTCAGCTACTAAGCACTTAATTATTCACAAGCTGATTAAACAGTAGAGAGATCTGCAAACTATTTCCTATAGAAACGTACAAAATGAAAGAAGTGTGGACAGAAAATAGCTGCTAGTTTTGCTTTAGTAGCAGTTCTAAAGGAGCTGACACCTTAACCTGAAACACACAACAAAGACCTCAGTACCATTTATCCCTTTCCCTGAAACCCCACATTTGCTTTGACAACACCACTGCCTGTCTGACAAGGACCCTGGCAGTTTCTAGTTCTCCCACTTCTTTGCAGACGGAAACCCCGGCTTCACACAAGGACGTCGTAGGAAACACCACCTGGCTCAACCTTCCTCACTAAGGGCCTTTACGGCGCCCACTCTTGCGGCGGGTGAGGACACACCTGGACGGAGAACATTCAAAGACGACAGAGCATTTGAAAAGGCTCCGCCGCCAGCCTTGGGCTTCTCTTCTTCCTTCTCGCTCTCCATGTCCATTTCGTCTTCCCCGTGCTCACCCACAGCAGCTCCGTCTTCTTGGCCGGGGTCCTTAACGTGTCCTGTTTTGTCCAAAGGCGGTTCATCTACAGTTTGGAAAAAATTAAAATGATTTAAAAACAAAAATCCATAAATTAAGGAGGGACTTATTTGATTATGGGCTCAATTCATTAAAACTTGGACTGTTTCATTGTTTATAAAAACCTCAAACCACTGATGTATGAGAATGAAAAATCACAAGACACACCTGGAAGATGGAAACAATACAGGGGACACAGAGCTGCATCTGAGGTCCTGCTCAATCCCATCTCGTTAACGTTATCAGTTCACTGCGACTCCCTCTAAACCCCAAGAGGCCACTGTTTGTACCCCCTGGAAACATCATTTCATTTTCTACGTCAGTATTTCATTAAACGTGAAGCTCACCCCAGGCAGCTTTTATCAGGAACAAAGTTTATAGGCCAGAACAACCTCTCTGGGATGAATGGCCTGGGGATACCTTCTTAGTTCATAACCACTGCCACCCGTCATCTGAAAGGCGGGCCCCAAAGTCACATTTACACGGTGGAACCCTGACCTCAGAGCCACATCTAAATATTTGAGACGGAGTTTGTGACGGAAGCAGAGATAACCTGACTCTCTTTCTGGGAACCTAGAACTGGGACACAGAGACAAGCCAGAGACCAGGTGGCACAAAGACCGACACGTGTGCCAGGAAGGGAGCTGCAGAGTGGCTGATGCTGCCGCCTGGGAGAGAGGAGACTCCTTTTCCAGTTGTAGTTCTCAGGTCATTCCCAAGGCTGTTTCAAGACTGCTCTCCTGCCACTGGGTTTTGAGAGCCTATAGTTGTTTACTTTACACCAAGTGTTTACTTTACTTATAACTAAATAGTCCTATTACTTCCTCCGTCCCAAGCAAAAATAAGAAAAATCAAAGTTTTCCACCCTGAAGCACTTGAATCCGGTCATGCACATAAAAGGCACAATGAATATAAGGAAAGAGTAAATCAGTTTTTCTAAATATGAGATACCCTCTGTTGTTTCCCCAGCACATTCCCTTCCCAAAAATTGCTCCAAAAGTCCTCTCCTCTTCTCAAACCATATCCTCTCCGCGAGACAAGAGTCCCAGGATAACTCCCCACCCCCACTGCCCCCGAACTTCACCGAGAAGAGGCCCGTCACTCCGTCTTAGGCGCTTTAATTTTCCTGTTACCATCTGAGCTCCTTCGTCATGGACTTCCTTCTGAAGTACATTCTGAGGCAATGAGATTTTAAGATTCACTCTATCAGAGGTACATGGTTAGATGTAGTAAAAATACCCATTTCCTTCAGCTCTCAGCCAACATGAAATCAATGGCTTTTAACAGACAAAACAGAACTGCGGGGGGTCAGCCGGAGCAGACACGCTGTGGTAAGGGCTGCGGCAGGCGGTAAGGTTCCAGGTTCTGTCAGGTCACAGGTATTTGCCTGTGATGGAGCAAGGCCTGGTCTCCACCCAGTGACAGCTGCACTGTGGTCAGTGGTCAGACGCTCTGCTTCCAGACGTCTTCACAGAGGTGCTGGGGACCTTTCTCTAGGCTCTTGTGCCTCCGTGTCACTGCCTGCGCCGCTTCAGGAAACGCCCCCACCTTGGGCTGGCGCAGGCTCCCTCTCGTCGTCTTCAGGCAGACACACGCTTTGGTCCAATGCCCCTCTGGCTTCTGCCCTCTACTCTCTGCCAAACTCCCAAAGGAAGCAGCGGGGACCTGCTGCCTGTCCTCCGCTTCCTCACCCACCTGCGCCCCACCCGACAACGGCCTCTGTGCTCTCTCCCCTTCCTACCCGTCCACCTGCAAACAAATGGCTGCAGCCACAGCAACTCTATCCAGTGTCCCCGAGCCACGTGCAAAACGCCCTCCCTCCAACGGCAGAGCGTGGCTGGTGGGCCAGGTTCCTCCAGAAAAGACTGGCCACCCTGCCAACAGCCCTTCGTCGGCCTTTGCTTTACGAGCACTATTGCATACAACTGACCATCCCCATCTGGAAACGTCCGTCTCTTCTCCTTCAGCCTTTCTGATTCCTGTATCTCCTCGTGAATCTCCTGTGTGCACGCTTTTCACAGGTAGAGGTCTCCGGTCCTCAGGAATGTTTTCTTCATGCTGTGCCCGCACCAATCCCATTTCCTTGTGGTTTCATCATCTCAATAAACACCAAACCTAAACCTCCATCTCCACCTGTTCCCCGGCTACTCCACTCCAATCCAGTTTAAAAGTGAACTTGTCATTTTAGGAACCACAACACGAGGGTTCAAGTCGGTGCTGCCCTTGTGCTAAAGGTCACACGCTCGGCCTATCTGGGGAGGGCAGGTGGGCGGGTTGTGAGCAGGTGAATGACAGCCCCGCGGCAGCACCATTCAGGGGGAACGACGACAATGTGTGCCCCAGACTCCACCTCGGGGGGACACTGACCGAGTCATCTGGTGGGAGTCCGGGGAAGTGGAGACAGATGTCACAGATGGTAGCTTCATAAACCTCGTACCTACGGAGATTTTGAACCCCAAGAGGACATGGCCCTTTCTCAGTCTCTCTTCCTGACCTTTCTTGTATTATTTCATCATACACAGCTGCTGGAAAAAACGAAGCAGTCTCCTCGACTCCAAGATAATTGGTTCCCCTAAAAATACTCCTCCTCCCACCTGCCACCCCCATTTCTGTACGTAATACATAATTATTCTCAGTCACCTGGCATGGAGCTCAGATTGAACCAGTTCTTTTAAAAAAAAAATTATTGATTTTTAGAGAGGAAGGGAGGGAGGGAGGGGGGGGGGAGAGAGAGAGAGAGAGAGAGAGAGAGAGAGAGAGAGGGAGAGATTGGTTGCCTCCCGTATGTTCCCCAAATGAGGCTCACCCACAACCTGATCAGGAATCAAACCCACCACCTTTCAGGGTACGGGATAATGCTCCAAGCAATTGAGCCATATCAGCCAGGGCTTCCCTATTTTTTTAAAACATGTTTTTATTGATTTTAGAGAGAGAGGAGGGAAGAAGGAGAAAGAGATAAGAAATGTCAATCGATTGGCTGCCTCCTGCATGTCCCCCACCAGGGATCAGCCTGCAACCCAGGCATGTGCCCTGACCAAGAATCTAACCGGCGGCCTCTTGGTGCATGGGTCACCGCTCTACCACTGAACCACACCAGCTGGGCATGGCTATTTTTCAATCCAATGGCTAAAGCGTACATCAAATCTGCCAATTCTTCCCTTGGAATGTTTCTCAAATAATGCTTTCTTTCCATTTCTTCTCTTCCACCCATAGCTAACATTTTAAACTCATCCACAATTTCCCAGCAAGACAGGAAAAGCCCCCGTCTTGCTCAACTGAGATTCCTGACCCACCAGTAATGGACCAAAGCTGACCCTTGCGTTTAAAGTGCTTCAGGCCTCCAACCTCTCCTGGTGCCAACCATGCTGCACGCGATACCAGATTAAGGTTTCAAAGGCATTTATCATGTCAGCACCTCGGCAAGCCAGCGAACACAGCAACTCTAACCCCCCCAGACACGAAACATCCTTCATAATCTGTCAACAACGTCCCTCTCACCCAAACCCCGACTTCCTCTGCAAGCGCCTGCTCTGGCCGGGCCGCTGCTCTTTTCCAGAACAGCCTGAGTCACCTCTGTCTTTGCTAACAGCCATACCGTCCCTCTTCCATGTTGAAATTTAAATTGTCAAAGTCCCAGCTGCAAACCTACTTCACCTATGGTGCGTTCCTCCTCCCGCCTCTTACAAGTGTAGTTACCCTCAAACAATTCACTGGGCATTTCACCAACAGTGGGTCCAATTATACACTTAAGTGACGTCTCCAAAATAGACTGCAAATTTGAGATACAGTGATGTATACTTTTTCACATGAAGCCTGTAGCTGAGAAACTGGGAAATAGTAATTCTGTCTTTAATTCCTTAAAATAAAGGGCATTTACATGAGCTAAGTCAGACCACAGCACAGTATGACGGAACAGGAGCCATGTCTGCCCAGTGTAGGCTGGGAGCCCATAGCCTCCTATGCTAGGCTGTGGAGTGAAGTCAGCACCAGACGCAGGGCCCTCCTACGCCTTCTCAGAATCAGACCCGGCACAGGTACCACGAGAGCAGAAAGCCTGTCTACAAACACACACACACACACAGGAGCCTGTGTGGGCTCAGGACCAGGACAGCGAAGCCTCTCTTCGCCCCACGCAGGCTGAGCACCGGTAGGGAGAGGGCAGGAGGCAGCCAGTGCAGTGGGAACATCCCGGGGCTGTGACTCTCATAAGAGAACTGTACCGCCGCCCCCGTTTAGACCCGGGACAGTGACAGAGACACCCCGACTAACCATGGGGCTCACAACACGCAGCAAACCCATCCAGTCCCACGTGAAGGCTGTCGGCGTGACATTCCCAAAGGTTCCTGCTAGTTTGGTACTTACTGTCGGCTGACGAGTTGAGTTCTGTCTTAATCTTCGATTTTTCAAGATCTTCTTTATATTCTTTCTTAAGTAATTTTACTATCTTTTTGCTATAACTTGATTTCTTCACTTTGAAAACTTCTTCATTTTCTTAAAAAAGAAATTAAACAAAGTCTGTAGCAACCATTTTTAGACACACGCTTCCCTTCTAACTTTTACATGATCTTATGTGCTTTTCAAGTTCTTTCAAAGATACACTGTTACACCCCAAGTCAGCTTCATAAACTCATCTGGAGTAATGTGCACCCAAGACTTTTTAAAAGACAAAAAACATGTCAACTGCACTTTCCGATGTCCTATCACCTTCCTCCAATCGCCTGCTCCAGGAGGAACACCACCCGGAAAGCCCTGAATGGGCAAAGGCCTCCGGGGCTCAAACAAAAGATCGAAACCATGGGCGCTGCTCGCAGAGCCGTCAGGCCTGGGAGCCAAACCCACCACCAGTTGACACACTGTTATTTCAGGACGAAGCTGACAAAACACTTTTCAAAAATAAGTGCTGGTGATGTCTCCCTCCTCTGCCATTTGAAGAGTTTAAAGTCACCCACAAACCTCCCAAATGGTCCTTCCGTCTTCAAAACAGAAACAGGGACCGCTGTCCTCCTCTCGCACAGAATAAACAAGAACAGAAAGGCCAAAGGGAAGCCGCCCGCCTCACCCCCAGATGCAAACCAGATTCCCCAAAGCCTCGGTCCCTCCTTCCACACCAGGGACTCGCGGGGTCACACAAACACCCCAAACCCTGAAGGAAGGCTCCGCGCGCGATCAGAACTCTAAGCGCCCTGCAGCCGGGCCCCTCCCATGGGCGGGAGACCCGGCCCGTTACCATGACCCCGTCTCTCTCCGTTGTCCAAAGGTCGGCGCCCTCTACTTCCAGGAGAAACTGAGGTCGGGCGATGCCAGGGACGGGCCCAAGGCCGCTCCGAGCCGGAGCTGCAACGCGGGGCTTCGGATGCGCGGGCAGACGGAGCACTCAGGGACGCGGGCGACCCGCGGGGCTCGGAGAACCGACCACGAGCAGCCCGGGGACCGACCGCTGCTGTCCCCGAAGCACACGGCCGGGGCAGAGGCGGGGCAGGGCCTTGGGCTCCCACCGGGGGTGTTCAGGGGGCCGGTCTCAGCGCCTCGGAGAAGCGCCCGGACGGGTGCACCGGCGGACGGCTCGGGGGAGGCGCTGTTGGGAGAGGGGGTGGCGGCGCGGGAGCGCGTCCCGGCCGGAGCAGGAGGCCGCGGGCGGGGAAGATGTGCCGCGGGTCCGGCGGGAAGGGGCTCTGTCGCGGGGCGGGCACCGGGGATGCGGGGTCCCGGCCGACGCGCGGCGGTTACCTTCCTCCTCGTCCTGGAAGCTCAGCAGGCTGGCCCGCGGCACCTCTTTGTTCTCGCGCGGCCTCTTGCGCGGCTTCAGCCCGTTGCCGGGGTCGGTGCCGCCCGGGAAGCAGCCCCCGGCCTCGGCTCCGTGGCCCGGGATCAGCGCGAACGGCGGCGGCGGCCCCGGGCCCAGCGGCACCTCCCCCCCGGGGGCCCTGTCGCCCGGCTCTTCGCCAGTGCCCGGCGGCAGCAGCAACGGCGGCGGCTCCTGCTCCTCCTCGCGCTCTCGCTCCTCCTCCTCCGAGTCGTTCCGCTTGCGCACGTTCACTCGCCGGGCCTTTCGGAACATCCCCGCGGCCCGCACGGCGCCCTCGCATCCGCTCCCGCACGGCGGCCCCGGCAGCGCCGAGCTCGCGACGCGCACGCGCACTCTCAGCCCCAGCGCAGTCTTGTCCGCCCTCGCCGGCCGCGCACCCCCAAGCGCGCATGCGCTCGCGCTCCGGGCACTCGGAGAGAACTCCGCGCCTCTCGCGAGAACCTCAGCCTCCTGCACTGCCCCCTGTGGGCTGGGAGGACTATGGGGGGGGCACGGAACTCTGAGACTCGGGTGCAATGCGACGGGTCACAGAGAGGATCATAGAGAGCGGAGGAGAGAGCGGCCTCCGGCGAAGGGCCTGCAATGCATCTTCCGGGCTCTCGCGGGGCAGTCCCGCGAGAATACCTCCCGCGGAGCGCGCCGCACCCGGAGGAGAGGGCGGAGGCTGGGCGGAGCCGGAGGAGGGGCTGGCGCGGGGGGCGGGGGACGCGGGGTCCACGGTGGGTCTCGGGCCTGTGAGTGGGTGTGGAATGGTCATCAGCGCTGAGCACCGTGGTTTCATCTGTGATGGGTGACACCCGGCCTGATATCAGCCCCTTCTCGCCATTGCGGCGACAGCACCGCGTGTCGGTGCTCGGCAGCGCGCCAGGCTCGCCCGCTGCAGAACGCGCGGCCGGAAAACCCACTCGGGTGGCGATGGTGGAGACACCGTTCGGACTGCGTCACCGAGGCGACAGCCCGGAGAGGCGAGGCCGGCGCAGGAACCGGACCCTGAGCTGGCCTCGCGGCTTTGCGGCCGGGTCGCCCACCTGGGCCTTTTCCGTCCCGGTGCGCGTCCGCGTGAGGGTCTGTCCAGGTGTCCCACCCGACGGGGGACCGAGCGCGCACCCAGCCCCCGATCCGTGCGATGTTAGGGTTCCCTCCTGCTCCTCCCGGACACTCAGTGCGCATCGCAGCGAGTATTGTCGTGAGGTGCCTCTCTGACACCCTGTAGTTAGTATGAACAGGGACTTTTCTGTTTAACGAAACACAGAGAGGACATTGGTTCCGGTCTGTACATGAACAGTGTCTCTCCCGTGGTTACCCTCACCCAAGGATATCGATTCCCATTGATTTTTAGAGAGTGGGAGGGAGGGGGAGACAGAGGGAAACATCCATGTGAAGACACACCCATTGGTTGCCTCCCGCGCTTGCGCCCCTCCTCCCCACATGGGGGGGGGGGGGGTCAGGCATGGAGCCTGCAACCCTGCAACCGGGGTACATTCCCTTGTCAGGATTCGAACCCCCAACCCTTCAGTCCCCCGGCCTGTATTCTAACCACCAAACAACCCGGCGAGGGCAAAAAGCGACTCTTCTACCTGCTGCATAGTGACCCACTGTGTACATAAATGTATGTAACCCACCCCACGGCAATTGACGTTGGGGTTATTTCCGGTCTTGGTATAATAACGCTGCAACAAAAGCTTCAAAAAAAAAAAATGGTCAGACCTGCAGGGTGAACTGGAGTTGGAATCGCGGGGTCCCAGTGTGTGCGTTTGTCAGCTCACCGATTCTCAGTTGCTGTTTGCAGAGGCTGGGCCGATGTGTCCTGCTACCATCAACTCTGAGTGCCGATTTGCCTACACCGTCCTGGCAACACTTCAGATTTCAGTTCCAAGCTGAAGCGGGTGAGCCCAAGCCCACGAAGAACTTCCATCACACACCTGCCTCTTTGGTTCTCTTTGATGGGTTTTGAGACCTGCCCTCCAGGACTCACTTTGGGAAAACGGGTAAGATGACCTAGCCCAGGGGTGGGTGACAAACTCATTAGTCAACAGAGCCAAATATCAACAGGACAACGATTGAAATTTCTTTTGAGAGCCAAATTTTTTAAACTTAAACTGTATAGGTAGGTACATTGTTATTCACTTAATTAGGGTACTCCTAAGACTTGGGAAGAGCCACACTCAAGGGGCCAAACAGCGGCATGTGGCTCGTGAGCAGTTTGCCAACCACGGCCCTAGGCTAAGAGCATCCTCTGTAAGTTTCCTTCCAGTTAATAGGGAATGGCTTCCATTCTATTCAAACGACTCTAAGTTCTTATGTTCTGGCTGCTCAGCATTGATTGAAGTTCTGATTCCTAGAGTGTTTCGTTGGTGAAATTGAACTCCGGTTCCCATCACAAAAGATTCAAATTGTGCCGGGTCAGCCTCCAGACACCTGAGCCAAGAAACAGATTAGCAGTAACATGATTCCGGTAAAGGTAACAAAGATAATGAAGTCCAGAGCAGACTATGTTAATATCTTGGCCTAAAACTTCAAAAAGATCTCCCACTGTGAAAATGTTGATTTAATATGGATAGAGGGAGAGCACTTGCATTTTAAAGTGAGCCAAGATAGTAAAAGACAACCAATGTGTTTATAACTTTGACAGTCTACATACTCACTAATTAAAGGGCAAAGTTAAACACTTAAAAGTTATCTTGCTGCCCAAGCAAGTCACAGGTCCTTTTGGCGGTTAGAGACCTTGTGGAAATTAAATCCCCGAAGCCGAATAGCCGCTCCAATCGCCTGTCAGCAGTACATTATCAGACATTAATTACTTTATGAGATTCTTCTGTGCTTTGTGTTAAACCGACTGGTTTGTTTATTGAATATAGTATGTCATCACCATCTCATCCATATTGGAGTGTTTTTAGTATTCTGGGAAGACAAAGATTGCTTACATAGAATGGCTCCATCCACTATTGTGTTTGAATCATAAATTAGTTCAATTCTTCTTTAAGTCGTCTTGCCTGGCATGTGGCTCAATGGTTGAGCATTGAGCCTTGAACCAGGAGGTCACTGGTTCTATTCCCAGTCAGGTCACATGCCAGGGTTGTGGGCTCGACCCCCAGTAGGGGATGTGCAAGATCGATGATGTTTCTCCCCCATCAATGCTTCTACCCCTCTATCCCTCTCCCTTCCTCTCTCCAAAAAAACCCCAAAATCAACAGTAAAAACATACGTATTTATTTATTTATTTTATTTTTTTTTTTGAGACACACACTTCATTAACCCTTTATTACAAGTCACGCTCTTATAGAAGTATATGTGGACTTAAGTGAAAAAAATCAAATGTATCCAAGAATAAAAAACACAGCACGTAAGTAGTATATGCATTCCAGTGTTCGCGCCGGAGAGCGCAGGCGCCCAGGAAAAGCTCTTCTAAAACGGCCTGGCTCCAGCCCACCTGCCAGCTGCGAACAGTTCAGGGCGGCACAGGCCGGCCTCAGGCACAGTGTGGGGACCACCACCTCCTCCCGCGGCCGGGCGGGTGGGCAGCACCAGCTCCTGGGGCCTCCCGGCCAGCGGCAACCCCAGGCTGCTGAGAGGTACCAGGAACAACCCCTCAGGCTGGGTGGGCCACATCTGGCCCTGCGGGGGCAGCAGCGAAGACATCCCTGGTCTCCTGGGCTTCAGGGCCAGTCCTCAGAAGTTCTCCGTCAGTCCGCCTTCTTCAGGAAGATCTNGGCGGGGCCCGGGCCGAGCGGGCTGGGGCGGCTCCTCCGGGCGCGGGGCGCGGGCCGGGCGCGGGGCCTTCCTCCGCGCGGGGCCGGCCGGGCCGGGCTGGGCTGGGCTGGGCTGGGCGGCGAAAGCCCATACGTATTTATTTTTAAAGTCATCTTTCCGAGCAGTAATTCTGATTAGTTTTTTTTTTCTCACCAAATTGCAACTTTACGTGGAATAATTGACCCATAAATTCAGACAAAATAGGCCAGTCAGTTCTGTTTGTTTGGCTCAGCGGTCAGTGGTGACTGTGCTGTGGGGCGCGGTTACCAAACGCAGGTCTCTGACCTGCGGGAACTTCCCCCAGGGAGCTGCCAAGTGAGCAGCGTGAGGACAGTCTGTCCGCGTGGGGCAGCCAGATGTCCTCACTTGGGGAAAATAGTCCTTTATTCTGAGATTGTCTTTCTCTTTCCATGTTGAGACACTAATATCTCTTGCCTTCTGTGAAATGAGAGCATGTTAGTTTGTTTTCACACCCTTATTTGACAAACTAAAAAGCTAGAGTCTTCCCCAGTTGTTTATTTTACCTAAAGTTTTTATCTGGCCAGTGGAATCGGATAGCCTAGGAACCCTTGTTTTAGAATTTTTATTTTATTTCTAAAGCTATACCTCAACAATTCTATTCTGGGGGAAACGGCTGAATAAATTTAGTTAAAAATTGTAAACCTCGCCTTGCTGAAGGTTGGTCTGCTTAACTTAAGTAAAATACAAGCTTCGTGGGGGAGAGATTTTGTGTGCTGTTCTTTGCTATTTTCACAGTAATTACAATAGGGCCTGTTGGCACACAACAGGCAATCAATATTCGTTGACCGAGTGATGCTGAGCAATATCTGTTTGTTTAATTAGTGAGCGATGTGTTACCCTGTGTTGATATAAGTTAACATTTTCTACAGCTTGCACCCCTTTGTTCCCCAAACAAGATCGCAATACATTTGTTATAAATTACTCAGCAGATTAGTCTCTAAAGCAGTAACAGATCTCCGCCCCCTCCTCCTCCCCCCCTTTGGGAACTGCCTTCTATAGTGAGAAGAAGGCTGGAGCCTAGTTACCGCTCAGGCGGGCGAGGCTGGGAGCCTAGTTACCGCTCAGGCTGGGCGAAGGACAGGCCCCTGACACAAGGTGCCGGATCAGGTTCTCCCAAGATTTGGCATTTGAAACAGAGACAATGAGTCCCTGCTTGTGGCTGGACTTGCAATGAACTCGAGAGCCAAAGGAAAGGCGGAAATTACCAATGCAGGTCAGGAGCTGAGCAAAGGAGTCTGCGGAGCGGGAGAGAAGAATGAAGCGGAAGAGGACAGAGCAGGGAGTGGGGTGCCTTCCGGGGCTGCTCACAGCTCTCCTGGTGCAGGACTGTGCTCCTGTCTGCGCAGAGACCCCAGAACCCAGAGCACATTGCTTCTTTCTTGTTGTTTTTTTTAGATATGTTTTTATTGATTTCAGAGAGGAAGGGAGCGGGAGAGAGAGAAACATCAATGATGAGAGAGAATCACTGATCGGGTGCCTCCTGCGCGCCTCCTGCACGCCCCACACTGGGGATGGAGCCCGCAACCTGGGCATGTGCCCCGACCGGGAATCCAACCCTGACCTCCTGGTTCATAGGTGGATACTCAACCCCTGAGCCACACTGGCCGGGCACATCTTCTTTGTTTTGTTGTTGCTGATAATGCTTTATTGTTTGCGTGTGTGTGTGTGTGTGTGTGTGTGTGTGTGTGTTTGCTTAGCAGCGGTTCTCAACCTGTGGGTCTCGACCCCTTTGGGGGTCAAATGACTTTTTCACAGGGGTCGCCTAAGACCATCCTGCATATCAGATATTTACATTATGATTCATAACAGTAGCAACATCACAGTTATAAAGTAGCAACGAAAATAATTTTATGGTTGGGGGTCACCACATGAGGAACGGTATTAAAGGGCCAGAAGGTTGAGAACCACTGGCTTAAAGGAATTCACGTTCCTTTCCCTTAGAACCTGAAAGAATTAGGACCAAAGAATTCTAACAGAATAACCAAGAGTTATTTTAATTTTGTAGTAATGTTAATATTATCTGTATAAATTATATGGTTGTTTAAAAAAAGTTTACTAGTTAATAATAGTCTTCAGCTATAGCTTTTGGTCAGAGAGGAGCTTTTACTCACTTTATTCCTTTTTTAAAGATAGCCATGCATATATGCTCATTGGTACTGAAGCAGTGGGCTGAAGTGAGGAGGGCTCCTTGCCTTGCAAGAATATAGTAATTTCGAGTAATGAGAGGCAGGTACCTTCATCCAGAGAATCTGAGTGGTCCCATTCAAAAGGTTAGAAAATGGCCCTGGCTGGTTTGGCTCAGTGGATAGAGCATCAGCCTGCAGACCAAAGGGTCCTGGGTTTGAATCCAGTCAAGGGCACGTACCTTGGTTGCAGGCTTCTCCCCAGCCCGGGGCCTGGTCAGAGCTCATGCAGGAGGCAACCAATGGATGTGTTTCTCTCACATCGATGTTTCTCTCTGTCTTTCCCTCTCTTCTACTCTCCCTAAAAATCAATGGGAAAATATCCTCGGATGAGGATTAACAACAAAAGAAAGAAAATGTCTAAATTCTTTCCAGCTCTAGTGAGGTTTAGGCACTACATCTAATTCAGTAAGATTGTCTTTTCTATCTATTAATAGAACCTAGATTTAAAAGATTCAGGTTTTAAAATAGGGAACGTCACCATTCCCTCCTCCCCCACGTATGCGCTGTGGGTTTTTTCTGTTCTTTGTCCGACGGTCAGGGCAACCGGAACCACATTTTCAGTCCAGAAATCTGGTGGCCTCGGGCTTGATTTCTAACACATTAACGTCCCTCTTCTATTGACGTACGTCCCATTGACCCACAATCACTTCTTATAAGAACCACTTAACTCACATGTGAAAGGGTTTTGAAATGATTAAAAGCCACCAAATGGAAGATGAGCACATTAAAATGTCCAGAATTTCTAACATCATTCAACTTTATGCTTTATTAGTGAAAACCCATTAAAATCCAATTTTTTCACCTTTTCAGGAAGTAATGCCAGTTAATGTATTTAGTATTAATCTTTTCACTTATAACCTCCTTGCCTTTCTCTGCTCATCCCTTCCTTGTCTTTCCCAGGACTTTAATCTCACTCATCTCTCAAGTATCATGTCAGTAATGAGGTCATTACATTTTTCTATTAAAATTCATACTGTGGTCTTAGTTGTGGCCTAATTTAAACACTGACATTATGGACTCATGCTAATTAGCCCGGATGGCCAAATCCCCCACCAATTAAGCAAATGTAGACATTTCAGGTTATTTCTGTTACATTAAGAGAAAACTATGGTGAATGTGACCTAAAGTCATTAGCCCCAAGACATCATAATAAAATTATGTCTTCTAATTATGGTATCGTGAATGCAACCATGTTTCATCCTTTTGCACTCTGAATTTAGACCTTGCTATCATAATTGCCATGGATTCTTTATATTCGTTCTACTCTAACGGTAAGTTTGGCCTCTGTGAGGAAAAATGTTCTTTGTACAATGATGAGTTGGTTTAATTTAAAAAGTTTTGCCTTAGGTGGGGGCTGGGAGGAGGGGGGTAAATGGAGAAGGGGAATGGGCGATATCTGTAATAGTATCAACAATAAAAAATACAGCTTGGCCAGTGTGCTCAGTGATTGAGCACCGACCTATGAACCAGGAGGTCACGGCTGGATTCCCGGTCAGGACACATGCTCGGGTTGCAGGCTCGATTCCCAGTAGGGGGCGTGCAGGAGGCAGCTGATCAATGACTCTCTCTCATCATTGATGTTTTTATCTCTCCCTCTCCCTTTTCTCTGAAATCAATAAAAATATGTTTTAAAAATTCTCTATTGGTCGCAGGAGCCCGTTACCCATTGGAATGATGTGATGGCTGGGTTCCCAGGCTGCCTCCTCGTGGAGTTAGATGTGGTTCTAACGGTGTTGATCTCAGTTCTGGTTTGGGAGCAGGAGAGGGAGGAGGGGCGGGAGGGGGAGGCAGGGACAGCGACAGAAGGAGGCAAAGAAGAGAAGGGAAGGTCAGGAAGGGCTGGGCGAGGAGACCTTCCCCAGGGTCCCGGCAGAACTTGGAGGTAGTGCAGTTGGTTTGCGTGCCCTGATTTTCACTTCTGTCCCCCTCGGAACCCTGGTGCCCTCCCTCACTTGGGCCCTAAGTTCCCACCCTCCCCCCGCCTGCCACTCAGGAAACTCCCCTTTCTCAATGCGTCTTCTTAGCAAGGTGTTTGGAAATGACCTCATCAGTGTGAGAGAACCTCGTTGTTCTGCGGAGCTCACAGCCCTGAAACCTCTGAAACCCATCACTGACTTAGGAGCAGGTCCAGGCCACAGACGCAGCTGGGAGCAGTCAAGGTGGCTCTGAGGGAGACGGGCTCCGGCTCGGCCCCCACGCCGCCCCAGGAGGGTCCCCGGAGCCCTGCGGCCCATTTCTGTCTAACAGGACTCCACGCCCCCCGGAGTCACAGGGACCCGCTGCCAGCTGGCCCTCAAGACATGTTCTGGGCTGAACCCAGGTGGCTTTTGGTTTCCTTTTGTTTGGTTTTTCCAAACAGCCCTGGTTGGGCAGCAGCCGGGCAGAGGGGCTGGTACTGGTGCTGGTACGAGTGGCCCTGCTGTGAGGGACTGGGCGAGGGAAGCTGCTAGTGCAGATGCCCAGGAACTGGCTCCCGTCCCTTCTTCAAACGACCACAGTGGCCCGAGTCCTGGCTGTGTGTGTGTGAGGGGGGCCGGGGGGGACCAGTGACTCGTTAGTAAACGAGTGTGACCACACGGCTCTTGTTGCTCACTCTCGGGGAGGCGCTAAAGCTAGACAAGCAGGGGAAGCTGTCGGCGGTGTCGGCCACGAGTTGGACGCTGTAGGCCTTCAGGCCCGACCCCCTGTTGAAGAGGCCTGTGTCCAGGAGGGCGATGTCCGCACAGGACGGCCCCGCCGGCCGCTCTGGGGGCTGCTCTCGGGGCTCCCTGAGCAGGAGGAGGCTGTGCGGGGCCTTGGGGCACCCTGCCTGGGCGGGGACTGTGACGCGGAGCCTCTCCAGGCCGCAGAGGGCCAGGGACCGGGTGGGAGGGTGTGTGCGCTGCACAGTGAGAGCCTCAGGTCCCGGACCCGCGTGAAGCTCAACAGGAGGCCCAGGGCGGCCCAGTGGGTGAACCAGACGGTCAGGTGGCCGCTGGGGCCGGGCGCCGTCACAGCGGCACAGCAGGCTGGCCAGGCTGTAGTCACAGTAACACCCCTGATGTCGCCGGGGCAGCGGCAGCTCCGCACAGCGTTGTCCTGGGCGAGGATCAGGGTGCTGCCGAGCTGGCCTCGTGCAAGGCGGTCGAGGGCAAGGACGCCCAGCACGACCAGGAGGAGGCTGTGCCCGGGGGCTGGGGCCATGCTGTCCCTGCGGGTCCGGCGCGCTCCAGTTCCCTGCGTCCGCCAGGTCACGGGACTCACCTGAAAGGGGTGCAGCTCGGTTACTCTGCTCAAAGGGAGCTCCTGCCAACATGGTAGCCCTGCTCCCCGGCGCTCTAACCAAGGCAGGTGGTGCTGGGGCCACGGGCAGGATGCTCACTCCTGGCGCCTCCCAACAGGCAGCGGCCAGCGCGGAACTCTGCTCATGGGAGGCATCAACTCCCAGGCGTGCTGTCGGCTGACAGGGAGACTGACACCCCCACAAGGGAGGGGGACTCGAGGAGGAGACCTGGGCCCCGGCGTGGTGGGGACCTGGGCGATTTCAGTGTGCACGTCCCCCAACATCCAGCCGTTGGTGCTGAGGGCCTGTCGGCCCCCGAAACGCACACACCCGCTCTGCCGGCCACACCCGGTCCCTGGGCCCACCGACGGCGCGTTCCTGTTGGATCCAGCCGCCCAGCGCTACCCGTGGACCCACAGTGTGGCCGCCAGCGGAGCGGCCAGTTAATGGGAAACTTTAATTTCCAACCGGACAACATGCCCCCGTCCCACTAACCTGCGGTCAGGCCATTCCCATGTCTCCTGGCTCCCGGACGGCGTATTCCAGTGGATTCTAACTGCGATGATAGACAAGGACAAGACCAGTCACACCAGTTCATCCCAGTGATCGCCACTCACCCAATCCTTTCCTGGAGCAAATCTATGAACTGACTTCACCACGTCAGTCACTGCAGGGCCCCAGAGCTCAGCACCCGCAGGCCCAGTGTCCAGATAAGGCAGGAATGCGGGCGGGGTTACCCGGCAGCTCCGGGGGCCCAGCTCGGGACATGCCCCAGTGCCTGGCACTGATTGGAATCAGATACACATCATGAAACTGGGCCCCAGAATTCAGTTTTGCTAAAATAATGACATTTCCCCTGAGTTAGCTGATGCCTGAAGAGAGAGGCTCAACAACACAATACAATTTGACTGTATTCACAAGGCCTCATGGGTCCAGTGAGAAATGGGGTGAGACCTCTGACCAGGAGAGTCCGGAGCTAGGACTGGGCCCCTGCAGGGAGGGACATGGAAGTCCGTCTGGGGGGTCCACACGTGTCCACAGAGGCTGGAGACAGGAGGAAGGAGGCCAGGCAGGCCTGCTACACAGCTGCAGGCGGAGGCCAGGAGGCAGTGAGGAGAAGCCCGGGGGGCAAAGCTACAAAGGCCAGCTCGCTGGACGGACAGGCCGCACCAGCCGGAGCGCAGGGGACTAGACGTCAGCTCAGCCAAGACCATTGGAACAGAAGAGAAAACACCGGTTTTCATAGCAAATGCCTGGGGGCACCCAGAGTCAGCCGGGAGCTGACAGAGCTGATGTTCAAATGGGCTTGATTCTGCTTCCAGAGCCCAGGGGCCCGGCCTGCGGTGAGGACCAGGGGCTGGCAGAGGGTGGGAGGGGCGAAGGCGGGAGGGGCGAAGGTGGGAGCCGCGGGCTCACAGGGCACGTGCGGAGGCCAGGCAGAGAAGCGAAGACGAACAAGGCCTCCACGCAAAAGAGGAAGACAGAGGAGGCTCCACAGAACGCACGTGCTGTGGTGGGAACATCGCAGGGAGGGAAAGTCCATTTGGAGGACCGGAAGGCACTTGTAAAATATATACGTCCTATTGCTTTCAGAGAGGAAGTGGGGAGAGAGAGAGAAACATCAGTGATGAGAGGGAATCATAGATCAGCTGCCTCCTGTGAACCCCACACTGGGGATCCAGCCCGAAACCCGGGGCGTGTGCCCTGACCCGGAATTGAACCGTCAGCTCCTGGTTCATAGGTCGATGCTCAACCACTGAGCCACACCGGCCGGGCCCGAATAAGGCACTTCTTAGTGTTTTGTGTATATCTTTAAGTTGGCACAAGATCTGATTAAAAGATTTGTTCGTCACCTAATAATAATGAAAAAGGCTTTGGGAAATGCGTGGGTCCGGTGCTCTCTGAGGCTGAACAGTGTTCTAGTCTCAGAATGTGGTGGCGACTCTCCCACTTGGCGAGGAACATGGGCAGTTTGTTGATTCCAAGGTAATTTTAGAGGATCAGCTGCCCAGATCCCTCCGGAGGCTCCTAGGACTTCAGGTCCCAGTGACCCTGCCCCCGGGCCTGGGCATCTGCCGTCAGCACCACGGGCCTCGAAGGGGAGGCAGGGAAGAGGGCCCGTGTACCCCCTGGAGCCCTACCCTTAGCGCTGAGCACCGGGGGCACACGTGGGTGAAGGTCGGGGACAAGGACACTGATGATCTAGAGGGGGTGGGGGCTGAAAGTCCCCAAAGGGGTTTGTGAGCAAATTCCCAACAGCCCAGGCCCCGCTTTCTGGACCTCGGGAGCCGAGGCCAGAGCCGCAGGAAGCCCAGGAGGGGTCCAGAGCGGGACACGCCCCTGGGAACACTCTCGGGGTCGCCCCAAAGATGCCAGCGGCCGTTTCTCTCCATCAGCGCTGCCATGAATTTCTGCCTGCGGGTTGTTGAGCGTGGACACCCTACTTTCCCTACGTGTGTATTCACCTGTGGGCAGGTTCCGTGTGGCATGACAGAGTGGGCACACGTACGCTACAATGCCCTGCCCCGGGCTGTGTCCCTGCCTGGGGGTGGGGGGGCAGGGGAGCAGAGTGAGAGGTGAGGGGTGAGGGGTGGGGCCCACGAAAGCTGAGTAGATGACGTCAGGGTGAGTCCGCAGCCCTCGACCCCCTCCCACTGCCACAGCGCCCTCTCTCTGTCCACTTTTGCAGTTTTCAAATTCTAGCCACGCAGGTTAATTACATAGATAATCGTCCTTTTCCCCTCAAGAAATATTCCCCTCCTCAGGTGCCACCTCCTCCATGAAGCTTCTCTCGGCGCCTCCCAGCCCAGGCAAGGCTGGGTGCAGACCTACCCCGACGGATTCTTGTTCTAGAGCAGTGATGGCGAACCTATGACACGCGTGTCAGAGGTGGCACGCGAACTCATTTTTTTGGTTGATTTTTCTTTGTTAAATGGCATTTAAATATATAAAATAAATATCAAAAATATGTCTTTGATTGATAGTTGCCATTCTGACCAGGGTGAGGTGATACCTCACTGTAGTTTTTATTTGCATCTCTAATAAATAATCTTAAAAAATATATAGGTCTTTGTTTCACTATGGTTGCAAACGTCAAAAAATTTCTCTATGTGACACGGCACCAGAGTTAAGTTAGGGTTTTTCCAAATGCTGACACGCCGAGCTCAAAAGGTTCGCCATCACTGGGCTAGAGAGTACCACACGGCACCTGAGTTATTGTTGCCTGTGTCTCTCCCAGGGGAGAGCCCTGAGGGAGCTCTGACTGGCTTTAGAGCAGCGGTTCTCAACCTTCCTAACGCCACGGCCCTTTAATACAGTTCCTCATGCTGTGGTGACCCCCAATTTCATTGTGACAAATTGAACATAATTAAAGCATAGTGATTAATCACAAAAACAATATGTAATTATATATGTGTTTGCCGATGGTCTTAGGCGACCCCTGGGAAAAGGTCATTCGACCCCCAAAGGGGTTGCGACCCACAGGTTGAGAACCGCTGCTTTAGAACCTCCCTTTCTAGCACAGTGCCCAGCACATAGCAAGGACTCAACAAACGTGTATTGAATTAACGAAAAAAACAATAACCCATAGTTTATCAAATGTCAGTGTGTTAACACTCTTTTAACTATTTGTTATAGAAATTCGAATCAGACTCTCTTCAGTAAAAAAAACAACAAAAAAACCCCACACAAACAAAACTTAGTTCCTATATATTTTTTTTAAATCAGGAAAGAATTTTAAAATCAAGTCAGGTATGGCTTGATCCAGGTGCTCAAAAATAGGTCGTTGGGAATGTCTGTCCATTTCTTCTCCCTGTTTTCCTCTGAGTTGGCTTCCTTCTCAGACAAAGTCACCCCTTCCAGAGACCAAGTGGCCCCCAGGGGTCCAGGCTTCCCTTGTGCACACTGAGCCGCCCCAGAGGGAAGAGTCCCTTTCCCCATAGTGCCAGGCAGACAGGCCTGGCCCCCTGGTCACATGCTCAGTCCTGGCCCAGTGAGTAGGCTCAGCTGCCCTGGGAACAACGGGCCGAGAGGGCAGAGGGCGGGATCTGCAAAGGGAGATGAGGAGATGCCAGAAAGGGGCAGGCAGGCGGTCATAGCGACAGCCACCCTCGGACCCACGGGTGAGCCACCGCCTTCTGCTCCCGGGGCCGCAGACGCCGGCATCCTCTTCCGGTGCAAATCCACGTCCCACCCTGTGGGACACCCCGACTCCAGATTCCTCTCACCTTCACGCCCTCGAACCTACAAGGATGGTGACAGGGACCCCCGAGGGGACTGCGTTTGTGAGAGGACACCCTGGCCTCTGCCCGAGTCCTGGCCTCCCAGCGGGTGTCCTGGGCCCCCTCTCCCAGGGCTGTGGCTCCCAGGGTGGCCCAGACCCGCTGCTTGTGGCCGGGGCAGCTCACCCGTTCATGGCCTCTCATTTCCTCACTGGAGTCGTTTCCCTCAAAGCCCTTCCCTTTTCCCAACAGGAACCACCCCTAATTTCCAGCCAAACTCACTTGGGAAGTAAAACTCTAACTCTTTTTGTCGTTGCTGAAAGGGTCTCAAGAATGAGGCCCAGAAATCAGGATTTTAAAAAGATTCCCAGGTGATTCTAATGTGCAGCCCAGGTTGAGAACCACTGCCTTAGACCTGTCTGTCCAGCTGTGGAGTCCGGGGACAAGGGAGGGGAGAGGGGCATGTGTCTACCACCGTGGGCTGGAATTCCAGGTTCCTTGATTCACTCTTTTCCTGATCACGAGGGCAATGCAGCTCCTGACAGCCACTGCGATGCTCCCCGGTGTGTGAGGAACCACGAGCTCCACTCCCCCTCCCAGCGCACTCGGCAGAGGTACACGCGCACGTCTGCATTGATGCCAATCTTTGCCTTTGAACTTGAGCCTCTGCTTTGATCGTTAATGAACATGGATGGAGGGAGGACACCCCACGGGAAGGCTGGCTCACAGGAGCTCCCGTGGAGCTGGAGCCCAGGGCGTGGACTAGGTGAAGCTTCTGACAAAAGAACCATCCCACATACTTTAGAAAAGAATGAAGTGCCCAGCTGGCGTGGCTCAGTGGCTGAGTGTTGTCCCAGAAGCCCAAAGGTCACGGGTTCGATTCCCGGTCAGGGCACATGCCCAGGTGGCAGACTCCATCCCAGCGTGGGGCGTGCAGGAGGCAGCCCACTGATGATTCCCTCTCATCATTAATGTCTCTCTCTCTCGCCCTCTCCTTTCCTGTCTCTCAAATCAATAGAAACAGTTTTGTCAGGAACACGGTGCCATTGGTCCGGAAGGAACGGCGCATTGATCACGGCCTGCACTCCACCCTCCTCACTCCCTTTTCCTTCTCGCTCCGGTTTCCGGTGATTTCCATAGGCAGGTCGCACCCAGTGACGTTTTCTCCGATGCCCTGGACCAGGGGTCCTCGAACTTTTTAAACGGGGGGCCAGTTCACTGTCCCTCAGACCGTTGGAGGGCCGGACTATAGTTTAAAAAAACACTATGAACAAATTCCTATGCACCCTGCACATATCTTATTTTGAAGTAAAAAAACAAAACGGGAACAAATACAATATTTGTATTTGCATGTGGCCCGCAGGCGGTAGTTTGAGGACCCCTGCCCTGGACATTGCAGAGAGGAAGAAAGAAGGCGATCAGAGCTTTTCCTAGAAGTGTAAACGTGACTCACCTTAGGAGAGAGAGGGCGCTGGACGGACTCCCGCGGTAGTGACATCACCCGCGGAAGAAAAGAAGTGGAAACATTGCTTTTCCCGGCACCAGATGGCGCGGTTTCTCCAAAAACCAAACCAGAGTCCCGCGCTCCCGGGAGCTTCTGATGCAGAAGCCAAGTTAGAAGCGCACAGCCTTCTCCTCCCCCAGGAGGGCGGAGGAGAGCCCCGAGGGCCCAGGGCGGGAAGGGAGCCAGGGGAGGAGGAGAGAGCCAGGCCCCCTCGCAGCGAAGCTCCAGTGAGGACACTGGCGCAGGGGTGGGGGGGGCGGCCTCTGGGGGGGGGGGGAAGATCCGTGGCCCTGGGGGGCGGCCTCTGGGGGGGGGGGGAAGATCCGTGGCCCTGACTTTGGAGGGGAGACTGGAGTTTGCCGTCCTTCTCTTTCGGGCTCCAGATTGGACATCCCTCACCCAGTTGCTTTGCAACGAACCTGAGCGCTGAGCAGTGTGGTTCTAGGTCTCGTGTGACTCGCGGGGGTCAGGTCACCTGGCCAGGGGCTGGCTTTGCTGTCATCGGGCCTCTTTATTTGGAATTTCCCCCGAACATTTCTCTTAGTTTTGCTGCCCTCCGCCCCCCCATAGGTGAGTATGGAGAGAACTCCATGTTCAAAAGGAGTGTGCAGCGCACTGCTGGGCACTGAGGACGCGGTTCCACGCTGCACGGCCACGGGGGCGGGAGGGGGCCACGGGAATGCACACCCAGCCGCCCACCTGCTAGGGTCGATATTTTGGAAAGCAAAATACGTCTTCTAATTACGATGTTTTACACAGTAGTTAGTTTTCAGAATTAACCCACAATACAGTGTATTACTTCGTATTTTATCATTGTCTTGACCATTATGGCAATCTATGGTTATCAAAAAATGTAACTCTTAGGAAAAGTATTGTAATGTCACCAAACTTCTCCCCAGAGATAATCATTTTAACATGTTGGTGTCAGCATTTTTCTCTTGTGCGTTACCCAAAATGGTCATAATTTTTTAGTATCAGGAGCATTTATTATTATGAATAAAACTTCTTCAGGTGTGAAATCTGGAGAGGACCACCTACTTTGATTTCTGAAACGAACACTGATCTGTTTTTTTATCAGCAAAGCGCAATTCAGTAGAATCCCTACCACACAGGCTTCTTCACAGATGAGACAATACAGGCCAGGTGCCTGCACGGTGCTAGGCCCCTCAGAAACGCCCGCGAAGTGTCAGCTTTTACGTTGTTATTACTGCCATTTGTGCTGTTATAAACAGCGATGCGATTCACGCCCTAGAGACTCGGTCTCCCTTGGCTCATTTCTCTGTGAATATCACAGGTGTTGAATTGTTGAGCTGATGTGTATGACCTATTTTTAAGGTCTTGCTATGCACTGGTGAGACTGCTCCCCCAGTAGGTACTGACTGGGCGAACCTAGGCAGTCATAGGCCTGGGGACCTGTCTGCCTCAAGGCAGGATGCTGATGGCCAAACCAGATGCCCCTGAGCCCCGGCAGCTCTGAGGCCCGGGGTGCTAGTGGGCCCCCACACTCCCCCTTCCCATCTGCGACCTCCTGTTTTCATGAGCAAACAACAGCTTCGCGCCCTGTCATCCAGGTAAGAGAGAAGGTCTAAACTTAAATGGGAGCGGTAACTGAGCACTGAGAATGCAGGAGGGACGCACATGGACGCAGATCTTTTACCAAGAGCCGGGCTAAGAAGGGCGCACAGATGAGAAAAGAGGCGGTAATGGGCCTTCCGGTAGACGGCGAGCTTCCCGCCAGAGCCTGCGGTGTCGCAAACACGGATGCTGACCCTCGCTGGCTGCTGCTCGTGGCCTCCTCACCCTCTGGTCCCCACTCCGAAGCTGAGCTGGGCACAAGGAGCAGCACCGGCCACCCGTCCGAGCAGGGGGTGGGCAGGGCTCTGCCCGAGGCCTCCGCATGAGCCTGGCAGGGCCCGGCCGCACAGACCGATGGCCCTCCCCGGCTCCGGGGTCTCCCCCAGGGTGGCCCAGCTCTTTGGGGTTTTATTTTCGCCACCAGCATGGCCCTCCTGTGCTGCCAATATGGTTCAGGTCGCAAACAATCACCCGTGATACGTCCATGGCGGCCTGCGGACCTTTGCCACCAGCCACACGCTCCCACCTGGGTTCTCACCACGCACTTCGGGCCTCCGGGGGGGGGGGTGGCCCCCAATCTGCGCCTGCTGGCGGGGAGGGTCCGAGAGTTCACCCCAAACGCAGGCGGGTTTGCGAAGCTGCCGTGATCACCTGTGGCTTTAGTTTGGGGGTTGCTGGCCAGCCACCTCAGCCGACGGGGGGAGAGCGACAGGCCTCGTCCTCTGCCGGCTTCCTGTGTCCCTTTGTCGCAGGGAAGACCCTGTGTGTGCCCAGTGCTACCGCCCGGCCTGGTGGGAATGCGCCCTAGTGAGCCGAACGCAGCGCCTCCTGCTGGTCTCTGTGTGCATTTCCTCTTGCTGTTGTCATTGCTACCAAAGGCCGGCACCTCTATGGGAAGAGCAAAGCGTGCTCCGAGCACCCTGTTTATGTCTGTTTGTTTTCTAACGGTTTTTTTTTTTTTTTTTTTTACTGATTTCAGAGAGAGTGATAGAAACACAAACGATGAGAGAGAATCATGGGTCGGCTGCCTCCTGCACGCCCCACACTGAGGATCAAACCCGCAACCCAGGCCTGTGCCCTGACCGGGGATCGAATCCTGACCTCCTGGTTCATAGGTCGATGCTCAGCCACTGAGCCACGTGGCCGGACGGAGCTCACTGCGGTGATTGTGAGCCGGCTGCCTGCCTCCTGGTGGGTCCCGGGGGCACGCGGCTGCCAGCCCGGCTGGGATATCACTTACCAGCGCGGCCTCCGGGGCCCGGCCGGCGCAGCCTGTTTACCAGCCGCGTGGCTGTCAGGACATCTTCCCCGGCGCTAATGAGCCGGGCGGCCGGCGAGGCCGCTCCGCAGAGGCCCCAGGTGCCTCTGGGGTGGGTTTTAAATTGATACAAAAACACACAATAACTCGCTCCAGGAGTGTGGGCAGCCTCCCCCAGCAGGTTGGCTGTTTGCTCGCTTCGTCTTCTTCTTCGTCTTCGTCTTCGTCTTCGGCTTCGGCTTCAGCTTTGGCTTTGGCTTTGGAATTCCACAGTGGCCCCGCCAGGGTCACGGGTTTACGAAGGTCCTTTAATTGGTTCCGTGCGGCCATTATTTTCCTGAGTGACAGGTCCGCGCTGCGCCAGCCCCAGGCCGGAGGGACCTGGTCATTAGGCCCTGCCTCTGCCTGGCCGGGGACGCAGATTCGTGTGATGTTTTGCGCTGGGAGTGGGGGGGTCATGTTCACGCTAAGACACCTGCTCTTCCGGCAGGAATGTGAAGCCCCTTTCGCTGGAGCCTGCAGTGAAAGCGCCCGGTGTCCTCCACCAGACAGAGGATGAGTTCGACTTCTTTTTTTAAAAAAATATATATTTTATTGATTTTTTACAGAGAAGAAGGGAGAGGGATAGAGAGTTAGAAACATCGATGAGAGAGAAACATCGATCAAACGCCCCCTGCGCACCTCCTACTGGGGATGTGCCCGCAAACCAGGTACATGTCCTTGACCAGAATCGCACCTGGGACCCTTCAGTCCACAGGCCGACGCTCTATCCACTGAGCCACACCGGTCAGGGCGAGTTCGACTTCTTATAGTCACCCCGTCACTTGGTGAACAGATGACCTTGACCTTTGTTTATTCAACTCCTGCTCCCCTGAAGCTTGTAACGTTGACCTTGGTTAAGGGAGACAGTGTGGGGTTTGGAGGCCAATGAAGGTGGTCGCCCCCCGGGTTTCACTGCCCTGGACCTGTTATTTCTGCTTTCTGCCCCTGGGAGGAACGAGGTGAGTTTGATCAGGTTCGTCTCCTGAGGGTGGAAGAGCAGCCGGGTGCTGATCATCCTCGCGGAGAGAAAACACACACAAACCCGACAGCAACCAGAGGCTCCTGACCCCAGGGCACACGCCGCGCTGCTGGCGAGACAGTCTCCCAAGCGAGCGGCAGGGACTTGTTGGCGCGTTTCAGCATCGAGAGGACATTCGATCTGCATCGGAGCCGACCAGGCCGCGAGCCAGGCCTGCAGGACGCATAGCGACCGACTGGGACAGCGTTCCCCAGCCTCCCTCCGTGCTGGGGACATGGATCAGCCGCCTCCTGCACGCCTCCCACTGGGGATGGAGCCCGCAACCCGGGCCTGTGCCCTGACCGGGAATCGAACCCTGACCTCCTGGTTCATAGGTTGACGCTCAGCCACTGAGCCCCGCCGGCCGGGCTCACTTTTATTTGATCCTCTCCGGTATATTCTGAAAAACGTAAAGAGCATTGTATCTTGGTTTTCAATACCGAGAGAGAGAGAGACAGAGAGAGAGAGATCTGTTCTCAGGCTGCGATTCAAAGGCTTGGTGTGTTTGCCTCTGAGTCACAGGAGGGGCTGCAGCCTCAGGGCGGCCCTGGGAGGGGGCAGCTGTGCCGGGAGCCGTGGCAACAGGCGGGCCACATGCACGTGGGAAGGTGGGAAGTGCCCAGCACTCTTCCTGTCACTTGTGCACCAGGTGGGCCACGCCCTTTTATTTGGGGGCACTTGTGGGGGAGGAGAAGGAGCTGCAGCTGGAAGAGGGGAGTTGCTGCTGCCTCCGACGGGGGTGTGAGCTCCTGGGCGCTGCTGCTCGCTCACCACACCCCGTGGCCTGCTCCTTGGAGGAAGGGCAGCCACATAAACACACTCCTCACGCTGCCCAAGGGCTCTGCTCCCGAAATTCGGTTCTGGGCCGGCCGGCGGGG